>JAODJW010000035.1:21067294-21083390 GCA_026777045.1 Hyperopisus bebe | reverse complement strand
TTCGGGGGGGGGGGGGGGGGGGGGGGGTTATCCACCTTATATTGAACGGCCTTGTCCTTTTAGCCGCGTGCTCACGTTCGCCCAGCAGCAGCGGAGGTACGAGAAAACTGTCGCACGGCAAGCGAGAGACCGATATAAAATGTCACCCCGGTTGTACCGAATGCCATCCAAGTGAGATCATTGCTAATCACCTTATTTTCCAAATGGCTGAAGCATGTTTTGGAAAGCTGGGCCCGGCCAGGTCAGAGCACTCGTGGATATTGATAGAAATTTCATGCTTTTTGAAGCTGCGAAAAGCCCACCCAGTTGAGCAGTCTTGTGGCTAATTGATACGGTTTTCTGAGGACCACTTGTCATGCTCGAGACTTACGGCTAGAATAGATCAGGGCAGCCAAAGGGATGTAATGAGAAGACTTCAAATACCGACCACGTTATGCCAAATGTATTGCTTTGACACTGCAGCCATTAGATTCTACCTATGAACATTTAAATAGTTACCAAAATTAGAAATTTGTTACTTTAAAGCATGTTTATCTTTTCGTGCAATGCAAAATTTGTGTCAATCTGAAGATTTTCTAGCGTTCACCGGATATTTCCTTTTCATACTCAGTACACACTTGCAAACTTCGACTCTGGGCAGGCAGTCCTATTCTCTGTTGATCTGTCTCTCACATTCTGCTGTCTACATTTAGCGAGCCCCAACACAGGCTAATCTTCCAAAACAACTAGGTATAACCCATGTATGGTAGATATGGTGTGCTGCCCATGCAGATACCCCCGTTTCAACACCCTCATGTGACACCACTCCCGATACCTGCCATTTCGGAGCAACGTGACACTTTCACACGGCAGCTGAAACCCCAAGTATGACAAGGGCGCTGGCAACTACTGATCGGAACCGAGAAGACACCCTCAGTGGGAAGGATCACTGAACACAGGTGTTACCTTGTCCTAATTAACACACCAATAACAATTTAATCAAGTCGAAATAGATATTTGATTCATTTCACTTGTAATTAGAATTTATACGGCAAGTATTACGTGGAGCTTTGGTTATTGAACCAAATTGCTGCCCAGTTTAGGACAGACTGTCGTTTGAGTATCGCAGCTTTGAGTAGCTACTCAGGTAAAATCCCAAATTTGAGAGGAGATTTTACTGTTATTGTTAAGAGACCTGCTGTTTGAAATACGGATGACTAAGTCTATGTGTTGATAGTAAAAGGGGAAAGAACGCCGTGTCCCGTCAAACAAATTAAGTTTTATATTTCCGTCTGTGGGCAATTAAATATAATGTTCACGGAAAATAAAAATGTTGGAAAAATTCAATCGATATTTCAAAGAAATACTATTTGTTTGAAGTTTCCCGTCTTTAAAAAAAAATAAAAAATCTTGTGGCGAGTATGTGGGTCACTTTAATAAAGGGGACGACAGCTCCGTCTTTATTCAGCGGCACGGTGTCGGAAGCTCTGTACGCCCGCCAGCCAGTCCCCTAGCTGTCTCTTGGGATCGCAGAAGCTCCACTAAGACCCTTGTTACTGGTCTCCATCTAGATGATGAAGGGGAGTTATGGGTTGCTGTTTTCCAACACTGGATCCTTGGCGAGTGCGGTTGTCATGGAGGCTTCGGACCACAGTGGAGAATTTTGGAGAGCTGGTACTATCTCATATGAACTGTAAGGAACCATTGACTACATGAACCAGGAACTCATTCCTTCCGGGGGTTGAACTGCAAGTTAGTGTTGTGGATGGCAGGGAACATGGTGCACAATTGGCCAGGTGGATGATGCCCTGGTTCTGTGCGACTTGCTGCATCATCCTTTGGAATGTGGCCAGGGCATTACATATAGCCAAACCTGGAAGTGCCACAGAACCTGAGCAATGGTGAATGCAGTCTTGGGTTGGGCATTTGGGCCCAGTTGGACCTGCCAGTATCACTTTGGAGGTTTATGGAGCTGAACTACATTGACCAGGTGACACCCATCCTGCATGGCTCGGCAAAATTGTAGGTGATCCCACCATTCACAATCGAAGAGATCTCTGGCAAGCAGGCCTAGAGACTCGCTGTCCCCTCTCAGCCAACCCGCCAGTGTCTCCCTGTGGTCTCTTCCAATGGTGAAATACCGCTTCAGTACTGCACCCAGAGTGACACCATCCTGCGGACCATGTGGGGTAAGATCGAGGAGGACCTGAAGTGCCAGCACCAGGTGGACCACCCCCTTCGTGTGGAAGCCTTTGGTGTAGGTATGGCTCCAGGATACCGTTTTCACTGTAGGGTTTGTAATTATATCTTTGTGGGGACTCTATTCATTTCTATGGGGAAAACTCTAATCCCAACACGACGACCTTAAACCCTACCCAGCCCCAACCTTAACCATAAGCAGCCAAACAAAATATGAGATTTTTGACATTTCTAGTATTTTGATTGCATTTGCAGATCTTTGTGAGGACCTGAAAAATGGCCCCCACAACGTCAAAATAACAGGTTTTTATTACATTGTGGGGTCATTGTTACATTGTGGGGACCCATATATCTGGACACACAAACACACACACACATACACAGACCATGGTAAGACGTCCAACACATTAAACTACAGATCAGACATACGCTGTGTTGCAAGGCATGCTGGTAGCCTGAATAATGAAGTCCTCGCTGACCCACCCCGCGGCGTCCCAGTATTGAGTACTCCATAATTAGTTTTTAATGCAGTGATGCCACTGCGACCATATTTTTCAGACAGAATGTGACAAATTGGTGTGTTTTTGCAACTCCCGAGGCCTGTATTAAATAAAGTTTCAGGATTGCAGGGTTTTGACAGAGTAGCACAAGTCAGACTATTTATAACAGCACTGAAAATGTGGTATGTTTGCACTGATCACACTGAATAATGTTTTAATTCTCTATCAACTGCCAACGTATGTCAGACTTTCTCTCTTCTCGCACAGGATGACGACAATGCTAGATTTTTGCTTGCATGTTTTCTCGCATTTTGCAAGTTTTAAAATAAATTTAAACGCAAAGTTATTTTTATTCACAGAACATTTAAAATTAAATAACCATCAAAACTGAAGGAACACCATGCACAAGCTCTCCAACAGATTTCATTTTTAGTAACCACTCAGCTATGAACCAATATAAAATTAGTTTTGTATCACTGTTTGCAACCCCACAACAGCTACCTCGATAGCTAATGCTATTTTTAACATCTGAAGAAAATATTAAAATCACCTTTCAAGTTTATAAAATTGTTGCTAGTTTGGTAGGTCATATGTTCTAATGCTCTCCTTCTTAATGCTCTTATTGAAATTTATGGTGATAATCCACACCTTTAGGAAAAGCCCAAGGCAACCATGCAAATATTTAATTGTATGTATATCTGCCAGGTTCAATTTTATATGACCCTGGTAGCGACCAAATTACCACCTGAACTGGAAATTAGTTGCATGCATAACAGGCATGTTGAGAAAAGGACGTAGAAGCTGAAGATCACAGTATTGGTTCTGCATAACAAAAAGGAGACAACAAAGCAGAGATAGATGGAGCTCTGTGCTTTTGGAAGAACCTCAAAGACTGTGAGGTAATGAGCAGGACACCCATCGACTTGGTATCCGGTTCTTCTGCGATGAGGGACAGACACAGGTGGTGATTACACAGAGGTAGTCAACACTGTGAGGTTCCTGCTACAAATGACTCCCAAATAAGAAAAGAATCAAAAATGAGTTATTTATGCATTAAACTATTAGCTTACTGTAAATTCACTGGTATTAAGTAACTTTTGAGTTCACCTTCAATTTTTGAAATAGTAGTGTTTTGCCTGGGTGTGCTGCACCTTCACCATTACACCACTCACTGTCTTGGAAAGTTCTAGAATTATTTTCAATCAGTAAAGTGCTTTAGAGTATTTTATTTGGCTATTCTCCTGTCATTGGCTACACAGTCTGGAAATGGAGGTGCACTGCTCAAAATGGCATGTAAATGTGGATTTTGTTTCACACACATACATACACACAAAAGCATTTTCTGTTGAGAACTATGCATTTTGCATTCCTTTCGCTCCTGTCACCTTCTCACCCTTCAATCACAGACTGATTTCATATTTCATTTCAAGCAGAAGACAATCTGCTTCACATCTCAGATCAGGATGGTCCAATATCGCGTTGCATGCTTCACGAAATCTGGGCGGTGACCCTGCTAAATAATCCAGATGGAAAAACAGAATGCTTTTTTACAGAATGCAGCTTCTACTTAGCCCGAGAAGCAATATGCATTAAAATGTAATTTGCAACAAAGTAACAGAGTACTAATGTCAACAGAGGTAGTATATGCCTACTTCAGATACAAGTAGTATGGAAAGGATGTGTGGTTCACAGAATGGTACTTCTGATTGTTTTAGGTCTGTTAAGCTTCTCGAATTCACGAGTCTTGACCCTGAAAGTTTTCCAGAGATGGAAACACATGCATGGTGTTTTAATTGCATCACTGACTGCAGACATAAGGAAACATCATTATCTCCCAGACTGTCAACAGCAATTGTCCACTCAAAGCAGGATTGTTGCTTTAAATAAATGCACACACAGGCCTTAATCATATCACAGCCCGGTACTGTGAACACAGGCACCAGCGAAGTGGGGCCTCAGAACACAGAGCCAACCTGCTTTCTGCAATTAACGAGCGTGACGAGGGGAGGGATGTGCTGTCACACTGGCCAGATGTCGCCGAGCAAAAACTGCTTGCGGATGTTGATCTGCAAGTTGCATAAGTGATGGGACACAGAGGAGGGCGGTGGGATTAACGCATGCTGCCAGTGATTGACAAGGTTTAACCCCCTTCCCATTCATTGCATAGCTCCTGTTTTCCCTGTTATAAACAGCACAAAGTAATCCGGCACACAGTGGGTTTCAAGGCCCACTTTTCAGCATCATTACACACCATCTGAATGTATATCTTTGAGCTCTAGTCTGTTAGATTTTAAACCTTATTTACATTACCAAGTATGTTTGATGTTTTATTTTAGTTTCACCCATCCATCCATCCATCCATCCAGTGTATTTTTGTAGTAAAAGGTCAAAAATTTGTGTTTCACCAAAAGCAAACTAAAACTTCTCCCAATTTATGGGTCTTGTCACTTCTGCTGAAGGAGTTCACTTTTAAACCTTATTTACATTACCAAGTATGTTTGATGTTTTATTTTAGTTTCACCCATCCATCCATCCATCCATCCAGTGTATTTTTGTAGTAAAAGGTCAAAAATTTGTGTTTCACCAAAAGCAAACTAAAACTTCTCCCAATTTATGGGTCTTGTCACTTCTGCTGAAGGAGTTCACTTTCGGTACATTCGCAGTTCTATAACCCAAATGGCTCTTTATAAGGATTTTGTTCTTTCACTGGTCCATTCCATGGCCATGATACCAGTGGGAACATGGGGACTCCGGTGACCGGAACTCATTGTCTTCATTTCCTGTGTTTTTTCCATGGACTTGTAGGAGACATACAGATGAAACAAAAAGACCACAAATGAGATGAAAGACAGAAGTTCACAAGAGCAGTTTAATACGAGTTACATCATGGCACCATGTGGCATAACAGTGCGGAGCCATGTGACTTAGGCTCTGATTACAGCACTGCCCTGGGGCACTGCCTCTGAACCTGTTGACCCCAGATGGGGCAGCTCTCCCAGTGCTGATTGGTCACACAGCACTAGCCAATCATCAGTCTTGGATGTGGACAAGCAGTATGATTATCAGTTTAAGACAGGCTGACCCCTGGATATTCCATTCAGAGGTAAGGACCACATTTGACTCACAACAATCCTCTGGGATTTAATTTTTTTATTGTTTTCCAAGCATTATTTCAGGTTGAGGATGAGTCACAGACTCCTTAATTGTTTTTTTTTCAGCTTATTTGCCTAATAGTAACAAAGGATTCAAAACCCCTTCATGTGTAACCTCAGAACTCTAAATAGCCTCATTTTATTGAAATGCACCTCAGTAATTGAGGCCAGAAGAAAGAAATCTTCACACTCTCCAATTTTCAGATGCAGTGACAGCGGTTATACAATATTCCAAACTCTTAAAAATAAATTAAACGCAATTATGTTTTTATAGGCCTATATTTGGGCCGGGGAATTCCATGCGATTCTATGTAGCGTTACGTTTCTTTGGAGTGTATTCAAACCATTTGCGATTTTTGCAATTTTAATTACAGAGCCAGCTTCTTTCCAATAAATAATCTGTGAGGTATCCTTTGCTCAGATATTTATGGATGTTTCATGACTCATTTTTTCTCATAAATATTTCTTTGTGTAAGTTGTGCTTCATATAAGGAATGGGAGAGCTGTACGAAGCAGAAACGACAGCCTACCGTCTGTTTACATACGCTAAACGAAGATACCCGAAAGTCCAGCAAAACCGCAAACACCGCTTTTAAAAAGCTGCACCGAATGAACATGCTAAATGGCTGTAGATAACGGCAGCGTAGCGTTTACACTATCGTTTAGTATTGTTGTATTATTATCTGGCGACATTATTAACGACCTGCTATTTAACAATGTTGTGCCACCTCATGTGTTTATATGTAAGGTAAATGATACTCTTATAAGTGCTTTTGTAATTGTTTTTGTTTCCTTGAGACACACGTTTCAATAACAGCTGTCCGGTAATTGGCAAAGTGTCCGAAGGGGTTCGCAAATATTTGTTATTTAAAAGCCACTTATCATGCCTTCCATCGCAAACATGAAGTAGAGTGCGACCCATCTGGGTCTGCTCGGTTAGGAGACCACCAAGTTTGCTCCAGATTTAGCAGGTCTCTTTGGAAAACATCTCATCTTGAGATTATGATTTAAATACACAGGAATCTACAAGGGTTTAGTTCGTGATGTGTGCCTGAGATTAATGTCTAAAAAGAGCGTAAAAACCGACGTTGGTTATTTTTACCGTAGCAAACCAGTATCCAAGCAACTCGAATCAAGACACTCCCCAGCCCTCACGGTCCGTCGTTCTATTTTAATCATATGCGCGATATAAGCAGGCGAGTTTATGAGTCTGAAGCGCGCAAAAAGGAAATATAGGAGAAACTTGGCCTAAAGGAAATGCATCTGGTGATCTGATTTTTACAACTAACCTAATGCAGAGTACAGAGGTAGCATAAGATAGCTTCCTGATCACTGGCATCTGCTTTTTGTCTTGAACATGTCTGGGATTCAATTTAAAAAATCCCAAGTGAAGAGGGCAATAATTCTTAAATCAACTTTTTTTTTTTGCATACGTGTCAGTTATATTTGTTGTTTTACTATTCAGTGTGCAGGAGAGCAAGTTTCGTATTATAGCGCCGGTGATATGGGTGCGTATAGTGGAGCCTATTAGCTCGCGAACTGTGTAAATAGACCCGTTTGTAATTATTGTTGTAAATAGTTGTGCTGTGTCTTTGGTTTATTTAGGTGTTTTTACCTGTGTGTGCCCCAATTTGTGCCAGTTACTTGCGTGTTTCTGTGCCCTCTGTACCATGCGTGTGCCATACAATGCAGTTTCAGATCTCCTTGTGTTTTCCGATTATATGATTTCTTTTGGTGTTTGTTTTTGGTCTTTTGAAGGGCTGTTATTAAGAAGTGATTGGGGTCAGAAATAGGATGCCTGAGGCAGTCCTGCTCCAGGACTTCCAGGACGGTCTTCATGCCGTCGTTTGGCAGTCCTGCTCCAGCCTGGCAGACCTGCAGGCGGCCGTGGACAAGTGGCGATTTCACAGCAAGACCAGCACAGAAGAAAAAGCTCATCTGCTGGGGCTGCAGCAAGAGGAGGAACTGGCTTTTGCCCAAGCCTGTTGACAGACGCAGGGTTGTCAACTTTGGCCATCTGGCTGGTGTGAGATTTTCAATTCGAGACAAGTCTGTACATGAATTTACATGTATGTAACAGTTTTATTACCTTGTAAACAGTCTGATGGGTTTACAAACTGATGTAGCTAATTTTAGGTTTATAATGGAATAATGCAGATTTGCTATAGCATCTCTTGCGTGAACATGAGATTGAAAGCATGAGTGTCCACGCCAGATGTGTGAGAGTTGGCAACCCTGCAGATGAAATAGCAGTAGTACTGTGAGGGAGGTGTTGTCCTATTCAACTGAAGTGCTCTGGACTCATGCAGTGCGTCCTCGACTCATTCCTGCCAGCTCACTGGTCACCTATCTGAGACGATATCCGTGACCAAAGAAGGGACTACTGTGGACTCTGAACACTGACCAGCCATCGAGGGCTTCTGACTCTCCAGCTGCGATGACCCTCAGTGTGACCCTAGCTACAACTGCAACCAGCAGAGGTAGCAGGCTTAGGCTGCTCTGCTCGGCCGCGAAGAGGCGTGCCGTAAATGGGAGACCCAGCTGAATCAGGAGCTTTGCGAGTTGGACGAGCAGTGGGAGGCGGACCAGCAAGACAAAGAGTGGCTGCGTAAATCCCACAGAGCAGGAGTGGCATGAGTTGGAGCAGCTGTGCGACAAACTGACCAGCTAGGAGCAAGTGCGCGACAGCCAGAGGCAGTAAGCTGAGTTAGCCGAAGCTTCGCTCCTTGAATATGGGGAGGTGTGTCGCAGCTTGGAGACCTGGAGAAGGGGTGGTGCTCCCTGGAGAAGCTGCACGAGCAGCTAGCCTGCTAGGAGTGTGGCCGCCTGGGGCAGGAGGCCGAGGAGGATACACTGCTTTACCATGACGGGGCGTGCCTCACTCTGGAAGCCTAGTTGGCTGAGGAATGCCATGAGGTGGAGGAGCAGTGTGGCCAGTATCATCTGGACTTGGAGCTGCTGTGCCAGGCAGCTCGATCTGGGGAACAGGAGGGATAGCAGGATCTCTCTAAGCTGTGTAAGGGGAAGGGGAAGGTGCCAAGGGGGACCTGCGATGCCAGCACCCACCAGCAGCCCAGCGTCTGCCAGCCTTCCGGTCTCCTCAGCCTTGCCAGTACTCACGAGAGGGCAGCTCCCCCCATCATCTGCACTGGTGGCTGCAACCAGACCACTAGAACTTGTTTCAGAGCTGAGATTGGAATTGAATGTGATTACTGGGATGGTCAATCTTTGAGGGGGGGCCCAGTTTAGACCTCCTTGTGTTTCCCCATTAATTGTGGTTCAGAGTGTGATTTCCATTTGTGTTAGACCTTTTAAGAGCTATCATTAAAGAATCATCTTGTTGAAACTGTCTTGCCTTGTCTCATCCCTGCCACTGCGTTGCCTCAGTCTGCCAAGAGCTATAGTAGATACTTCCAGGAAATGCACCAAAGAAGAAAATGAGCCAAAAGAGCACTTCCTAGACACCCGTTCAATATATGGCACAAAGGAAGCTCACTCAAATGAAGTTTTAATTCAATAGAAATACCATTGTTTTGTTCCCATCTTTCTCTCAGTGCAGTGGCTTGTGCATGCACTATGGACATTGTGTATGAGAGGAGCTCTCATTAAACACCTAGCTATTTAATAGGCAGATGCATTATTTATGGATAACTAGCTTGGCACACCCGACCCTATGTGCTTCCCCTGCTTATATGTCATTGCCGGCATTATGCAGCACAGTGGCAAGACTCATTTATGTTTGATGAGCCTGTTTTGCTGACGTCACGGTCTGCGGCCCCTGGAGCGTCTGTTGGGGCAGCCAGACAAGGTCTCACTTTAGTGAGGACGACACGGAGAGCTCAAGGCTACACTGCGTGTTGGGCGTCACTAGCAGGGCGTCAGTTCAACCTCCGTGCTCTTGTATGTGGAATTAAAAAAAAATGTTTTTCTGTGTACTTCAGGTACCATAGTGCTCGTAGCCAGAATGTTGCAGATTCAGTCCCAAGCTAAGACTCTGTTGTTCACCCTGAATTACTTTTGTAAACTAAATCCACCTGCATAACGGAAAAGCTGTTTTCTATATTTTCTATAATTGGGACTTATAATTAATTATTGTAATGAATTCCACAGGCAAGATTTGTTAGTTTTCCTAAGAGCACATAGCTAATCACTTATGAAGTTTGTGATGTAAGGAGAGAGAGCATTCGAAGACTCAGCTCCCATAAAAATAGAAACGGTTTGTAAGATCAACATGATCATTCAGGAGGGTTTGTTCTTTGTGGCCTTCAATATGGCCTCTATGGTGAGGAGCGGATCGAACTCCTTCCAGTAAAACACACCCATGCCATGACAGAGCCATCAAAACTGTTCATTAAGAAAACATGCACTCAAGCCTCCGCACCATTTTACAGGCATGTGCCATTTTGTTGGGGTTGCTCTACTGCAGTTCCCCCCCCGCCCACGTTTGGGCCCCCTACACAAGTCATGATATTGTTTCCCTTTTATGTGCTCAGCAATGATGTCAGCAATGGGTAATGTTTATTAATTTCACCCCACTACGTCCAACAACACATTTTAATTCACAGTTTATGACATTGCTTTTAAAACAGAAAGTTAATGTTTATGAACAAAGAAACTATTTGGCGAATGGCTCTAAGATCAGAAGCCTAAAAACCATCAAACGTGCACTTAGTAGCTTTCAACAAAATAACGCAAACATTGCAAATTACAATATTTTTAACGATGTTTTGAAATTAAATGAACCAAGTAGCAATGTCCCTCCGTCAGCTTCCCCGTTAGATGCTGCTAACCGAGTGCTTTGATTTTAGCTGTGAATTCTGGGATTCTGTGTAATGTTATGACCAAAGCTCTCACCTTCTTTACAACCAGGACGGCATGCTCTTGGCTTCTAATAAAATGCAATCATATTGCAGAGCTAGCAGAGTAGATTCTCTGTTGGGTCCTTTGGCAAGGACCCTTAACGCTAATTGTTCCAGGAACTGTCTATCTCTGCTTTCTCAGTTGTATATGACTTTGGGTAATAATAAATAATGCATTTGTTATGCATATTGTTTTGAGTTATTCCTGATCTTTGCCTGAATTTTACCTACGATTCTTAGATTATGGTTTGTGCCTCTTATGCCAGAGTAAGATTTAGTGAACTTGCTAACTCTGCGCTCAGACTTAAGCCCCACAAACTAGCGACATAAAAACCCCTGTTGAGCACAAATGCAACATTATCTAATATGAAGGTCTTATTTACATACAATAGCTGAATTATACTGACAAGCATTTAACATTAGACAGAAAGATGTTATCCTAGCAGTGCACATGCGTGACATGGCTTCACCACTTGTAGGATTTTACAAAAGTAGTATAAAAACAGTACTGCTGCCACTATAACTTTCAGGTACAATGAAGGGCACAGTGACCAGGTGGATGGATGGCGTCAGAACACTTCTTCAATCTTTTGCCTTCTCCCTCTTGCTGGTTGTGCTCTGTAGCTGTCATCCAGATGCACATGCATTTTTCATCCTCCTATCTGAGGCGGTCTTTTTGGACTGAGCTTTTTTCGTCCCTCTCCTTGAGGGGACCACCCAGCCTCTATGGTTTGCTTCACCCTTCAGGTTCAGGTGGTACTTCTAGAGAACAACTGTCATTTAATTAAATGTCCTCAATTCTGGTCTCTTTTGTGTAACAAAATCTTCTCATGTCTGAACATCTTTATTAATGTTCCAGATCAGCAAGGTGGCTTAAAACTGTTTTCAAGAAATAGTCATTGTTGAAATTGATTTGTTCATCAATATTTTCACTGTACTAAATAACAATAATATTCAGCATATTCCAGATTTATTTAACTGATATCAAATATCTTTAAGTGAAGAGCAAATTTCCCAAACTCACTCCATTATTTGTTGTTTTTTGAGATGAGACTGCCACAGACCTACAGTCAGGCTTCCTCGTCATGTGGGAATCAAATCTTACTCATTCCTCATGTAATCCGACAAAGAACTTTCATTAAATGTCCAAAACTCACCAAGTGCACAGAAATCTTCTCAAAAAAAAAAAAAAAGATCTTGTGGACTGAGTGAGTTTTGGAAATTTGATCTTCAGCTCTGGTTACCATATTTAGGTAATTGATTTACCATGAATGGAATTATATGGAGATAAATTTTAGGTTGAAGCAGCATGTGCATTTGTGAGCATTGACAAATGATGTAACTTAAAATACTATGTGATACATCATTTAGTGCACAGTTTATACCATAATTCAGTGGTTAGGAACATTTTTCTCCCCAGAAATTCACTCTGTGACCTGACAGTTTAATGCAGGCTGTCACCCATGCCTCTCTTGAGTATCCCATCAACAGCATTAGAGAGAATACAACTATGATGAACGGAAGAAGGTTCAACACTTTCCACAGTAAATGGAACACACTGCAGACAGTGTGAACAGGAGGGCTAAAGAGCCTACAGACAGTGACAATTAATCAATCCCTGATACAATCTGTCAGGGAAAATGGATTGTGATTCATGGATGTAAATATACTGATAAAACAGTAAATATAATTGGAAATATATAAGCAATAACTTATTTATCTATCACCTGATCCACTGAAAATAACCGCTCTGCATGTTTTGTGTGCTTGTCAGCGCTTGTTTTTGTTCGACAGACAAGGCAGGAGGGCTATTCTGTGACAGGCACTGCTGCTCTTAATTTGCCTATTCAGAACGGCACGGAAAGCGATTTCCTGGCATTACGCGCTGCCAAGGAATAGAGGGATACAGTCTGCTGTCAACACCAGCGTGCTCTGCCAGGGTGCTCGAGCGACAGCGGAGGGGAAGCGTCTCAGCTGACGCCGCCCTGCGTCAAACGCGACAATTAAATTTTTATCCTGCTTTGCTTCCCCAAGATCATTTGGGATTAACACCAGCCTGGGTTTACTACTCTGGGCTCCAAATAAATTTAGGCCCATATCAGAGAGGTTCTGTCTCATCATGTGTTTCTGCACAGAAGAAAAGACGGGAAATGTTTTAGCATGTTTTAGCATGTGCAGCTAAAATGTGATATTAGCTGTCAGTGGAGGGTTCATCTTGGCTGATAAAGGATGTTCTGTCCCGGCTACATTGTTCATTTAAAAACCTCTAGACGAAGACTTTTTACAATGGCTGCATACTGGGGCACTGTAGGGGCGGCCCAGCATTTTACAGCAGCCCCAGAATATGTAAACTTATGAATTTATTGGGCAGGGGTGACATTTTATCAGGGGGGGGGCTGGAATTTCTACCAACCCCCCAGTCTTCCTAAGACAAGTGGCCCATCCTTGAACTGGCAGTCTTAGTAATGTGCATTTAATCGTGCCTTTAAACATTATGTTACCCACTGGCCCTGGAAAGAGGGTCCAAAAATGGCTCAAATGGTGATTCTGTAAAATGTGTATTTTTGAGGAGTTTCTAACTGCTGAACTCTAGCTGCCATCTCTCGGCCCAACTAACTGACCTTTTTGGTAACACTTTACTTGACGTGGCAAAAACAATATAGTATTATGCTTTTACTTACGTATTGATTAGCCACAAACTAAGTCTTAGTTACATACTGATCTCATGTTTCTTCACCATTAATGAATCATGATGCATCTTTTTTATCTCAAGTACTGACTATGATTTGTACTTCAGAAGTAACTGAGTTACTAATAAGTATTTGTGCCCCTCAAGTAATGTGTTACCCCTTTTCTTTTGCACTACTATTACTGCTCATTCCAATACTCTTTCTCATATATTTGAGTTATTTACTGATGACTGAGTGCAGTACACACAAATATATGCCATATGCATTTTTTATAAGAATTATTTACGTATGTTACGTATGTAAACCTAAGTGTGCAGGAAAATGCTATGATTGTATTAAGTTATTTATGTTCCGGAACCTGTTACTAAATTTCCTTGTGTGACCCATTTGCAAAATGACAAATAAAAATCCTTTATTCCCGTGGATGACAAGGGTAATTTGTAAATATGATTGTCATTTTCAGTTACACAATCTCATTGATGTTCATTTATTTATATCAATATACAATACAGGGCAAAAGCCTTACGCAGTCAGAGACAAAGTTTAATGTTATCTTATCTGGGTAGTAAGTGTAAATTTGCTCAGAAACACAATTTAACATTAGAATACATGCAAAGGAACAATAACAGAATAATACTATCAAATGGCAAGGATTTCTTCTGTTCTCCTAAACATTACTGATATCCTGATAGCTAGATGAACATCGCTTCAGTTCCCAAAGGTCCCCTCAGGGGTACAACAGACATTCCATATGTCTGTTAAATTTCACCACCAGCTCACTTGAATTAATTAGCTTAATTAGTTAAATAACGTGATGGGGTACTGATTACCCAAATGTGGTACACTAGTGGCTGACAAACACATGAATATATAGGGTAGTTGCTGCAAACACTGAGATGATTTCATGGAAACTTTTGAAATGGTGAAGCCAACACAACATAATACTGTAGTTTTCAACTAAAATCAGGGCCGGTCAGTCCTATAGGCGACATAGGCAGTCGCCTAGGGCACCGACTGGGGGAGCGCCGACTTGCCAGCCACTTTCAATTTGCCTCGGACATGGGGCACCAGCAGTGATGCTTACTTAGGGCGCCACATCAGCTAGGATACGACTGTTCCAAGGTGCTGCATCCAATGCTTATTCCTGAAAGTAAGAATTCTGCATCACAGTAGCCTGGTGCCACTGGTCTTACTGTCTTTGCGGTCTTACTGTCTTTGCGGTCTTACTGTCTTTGTGGTTTTACTGTTGGCACTCTTTATTGTACGTTTCTTTTCATTATCACAGGAACAGGCCCCACAGATGAACACTGTACTTCCTGTTTTACGCTTGGCATTGCCATCTATCAAGGACACAGTGATCTGATTCGCCTGTTTTCCGATGCGTCTCTTATTTAAAAGCTATGGGGAAATGGGCAGTGCCCTGAGAATTTCTGTTTAATGGTCTGCTGCCCTCATCTTTTGTGGCCAATGAGGGTTGGTCTGAGTGTCCCTTGACAAATCATCCATAGATGATCATACTGCTTCAGCCACAGGTCAGGGGTGATGCGCAGTGTCCTATAATCTCCATAACCTCCACTGGGCTGGACCAGAGCACATACCCTGGAGTACCCCCCCCCCCCCATCAGATTTAGCATTCCAGTCACTGTGTGTGCTTTTCAGTGGAAATTAGTAATATTTTAGTATTTATAACTAGGAAACCGCTACTCTTAGCTGTAACTCTTAATCCCCTTTGTGGGCATTGTGGTTTGGGGAAGAGCCTGAACAAGTGATTTTGGAAACTGCATGAGGAAGCACACTATAAACAAATATAAATACAAACATTTAATGACAGATTTAGAGACTGGTTGGCTTGGTGCCTTGTTGCTCCAGGTGTGTAGACTTTGCTTTCTGTGTGATTCATTCCATTATGCAGTTATGTGATTCGCCCTTAGACAATGTGTGTATACTGGGTCCCTGCTAGAGATTTCGGGCCCCATGAAAATATTGGGCTCCTTTAGGGCCTCGTTCACTCAGGAGCCCTTGGAATAGTTCTAACTTTCCCTTCCTTTACAGTGCCTCTATGAGTGTTAGAGTATGTGTGTGTGTGTGGGGATTAAGGTTATATTACATTGTGGGGACCAAATGGCTTCCATAATGTAATGATTTCTGAAGTTGTGGGGGCTATTTTCCAGGTCCCCACAAAGATCTGTGAATGCAATCAAAAAAGTAAAAATGTCAAAAGTCTTGTATTTTGTTTGGTTACTTATTGTTAAGGTTAGGGCTGGGTAGGGGTTAAGGTCGTTATGTTGGGAGAGTTTTCCTCATATAAATGAATGGAGAGTCCCCACAAAGATATAATTCCAAACCTCGGTCTGTGTGTGTGTGTGTGTGTGTGTGCATCTCACCCCAGTGTGTATTCTGACTAGTTTCTGGCTCATTGCTTCCATGCACAGGATATAAGGTCCTGGGAAATGTAAGGAAATGATGCTGTGATTTTGTGATCCAGTTTCTCTGCCTCCACGTCACGCGTCAGTCGTCTCCTTGCAATGTGACCATTCCGCGTGGGAGACCTGAAGCCGTCGTCGCCGTTTACAGACAGCGCTCTTTCGTCCTGTCGTGGCTCTTAAGCTCATCTTCCTTTGCTCATGCTTCAGAAATTAGATCAGACTGGGGGGGGGGCATGCACGTGGATCAGAGAGCTCTTGATTATCAGGTGAGCTATGTATTGCGTCAGGCCC
>JAODJW010000035.1:21033264-21067121 GCA_026777045.1 Hyperopisus bebe | reverse complement strand
TATTCCTACCTACCCTGTCTGCTCCCCAAATAGATCTGCTGACTGTCCCTCCAACAGTTTTCAAAGCTGATGTCACTGCGGGGCAGTGTGGCGCCCTCGATGCGCCCGGCTCCCGGCGAGGCTCCGCGTCAGAGCGCCGGCACCCAGCTGTGCAGGCTGTGTGTGTGCGTAAGCCTATCACTCGCTTGCTGCCTCCGTCCCATTGGCTGGATCGGGTGCGATCGAAAACGTGCGGCAATGTCGTCGGTGAGAACGCCGATGTGATGTCGTGTTTTTTCACTAAGAGGTACGGTCTCACGTACAAACTGATTAAAAGGTGTTCAAGCCTCCTGCTGCAGTAACTGTGTGTATCCAGCTGCAAACTCGCTGCGAACAAAACCAATATTTAATCACACTCCAGAGCCCAAAATAACTCAAACGGGCTGGTCGATGAACAGTGAACCAGAAGCTTGTCGAGAAATGTGCTGGGATTGGTTTCAGAAAGCGCAATGACGGACTTTAAAGGCAGGTGGCGCTGTAGCCTCATGCTGCCAGGGTTGGGGGTTTGAATCCCGTCCTCAGAGTGTCCATGTTCTCTTGCGTTTGCGAGGTTTCCTTCCACAACCCAAAAAAAAAATGTTAATAAAATTTTAAAAACGCATGTGGCTACGTGAACTGCTGTCATTGTCCATACTGCGTGAGTGCAGGCCCTCCTATGGGCTGACATCGTTCCCTGTGCATGCTGGGATATACTCCTGGACCACTGCACCCTTATTGGAGGCACAGTATAGAATATGGAGTGATAGATGGGTGAATGTTTAATGGTGATGCTCAAATCTTCCGACAGGTTTCAGATACTGAACCTCTTTGGCTCCGTGATGTTTCTTGCACGCTTTCCCTGCTCCCCTCCTTTCTGGCCCGACTCCTTTGTTTATACCCATGTGACAGAGAGCTGCACACCCTCAGTGGGGCCCGTGAACCAGTGACAGTGTGAGCGGGACACACGGGGAGCGTGTCAGTGTCACACCGTCGATGGGCAGCCGCCACACAGCAAGCAGTCAGGCCGCGGACGACTATCTTGTGAAAAAACAATCTTTCCAAGCGCTGTTGTCACAGCGGGGCAGTTGGCTCGGACACTCGCACACGTGTGTAAACAGGGCTGGATAAAATAGCAGACGGACACCGAGTCAGTGTGTGATGTGTGATTTTAATATGTGTGTTTTCTCTCTAGCCTTTTCTACCTCACACGCATAGGACACAGTAAAAACAAACATGATATTTCGCAATATTTTACTCTCCAGCATTTTGAAACTTTGGCATTTCCTAGTCTAGGCAGGTTTGAAATGTACTGTTCATGTCTCTGTGGACCATCCTGAAACAAGAAGACTATTATTATTTAGTGACCTTTCAGGAACACCAGGGATATACTGGTTTGGTGTATCAGGACCAGCCTCCCCCCCTCCCCACACACACACAGAAATGTACAATGTTGTGTTTTGTCCTTTTCGCAGCATCTTTCTAAACGTACCCACGTAGCATGGAAAGCCACAATGGCATCAGTTATTGCTGGATGGAGAAATAAACCAAACCTCTTAATTATAATCCATTCAAGCTCCTTCGATTACAATCAACGCACAGTTTACAGTTAGCATGCAGTTAAAAGTTCCTGTCTTCGATATTTTCATTCTTCATGTCTATTCATATATGTATCCAAATTCGACGCAGGTTCTGCCACCCAGACAGATTTACTGGTTTTGTATGTTAGTCTCGCCCTGTCCTCTGATAGCTCGCTCTGACACCTCCCCCGTGCAGATGATTGCAGAGCTACTGAAGCAGAACCACCATGAGGGAGAAAAAAAGCGGTAAAGATGGCAGCAGAGAGCAGCCGGCGATGGCGAACGGAGAAGCTGGTACAAGCAGCTCAGCTACCCACCATTAGCGCTACCCGTGCTGGGAGGGAATAGCGGGCACGTTAATAGCCGTACAGTTCATTTAGGGGGTCAGTTTGGGCCGTGTGCTGCTGGTTATACTTGCACTACCTTTAGGGACTCCCTCTGAGGCTATGGGCTGAAAGGTGTGACCTCATTTCCACAAGGTACGCTGTCGAACCTTGAGGCGCTGCTGCTTCCAGTTTGGCCCAATAGTCGTGCGATGACAGGCGAGACTTTGCTAAAACCCCAGAGAAGCAGCACAGCAGACCTCAGCCGTCTGATCATTATTAAGGCACACAGCAATTATTCCGCACCAGGAAGGCTGTACCACAGGGAGACGGGAACCTGTTGCTAAGTTACACTTCATGCAAGCATCATAGTCGCAGTGCATATATAAGGCTTAATTGGCAGCTCTGAAGTTTGCATTATACAGGATACAAATAGATGAAAATTTCCCCATTTCCTCCATTTGTGAGCCTAATCATGTTATTAAGTTATATGTTTTTTTTTTTTTCTCTGGCACAAAACTGGGATTGGAGCAGATTGATTAGTAATCGGGTGATCAGAACCATGGAAGGCAGATCCTAGCCGGGGTGAGCTGACTCTGCAGCCAAAAAAACGCTCCTTCATCCTCACACTGTGGAACAAGGCCTCCAGTAACAGATACTATTCCCAGTCTCAGACAAAGAGAGAAAAATCAATGTCCTTTACAAATCCATGCGTTTTTATTTCGGCATGATTCCCGCACGGGGTCTCAAAGGAGCCCACAGACAAGCAAACACCACTTAAGTATCATGAAAATAGGGGCCATGTTATGGAACTGCGTACATGACACCATCGATTACACGGCAAACAAAGGGGTGATGTCACCACCATCATTTGTTAGCATTAATGGTTGTTGATTTTACTGTAAAGTTTGTTTTATGTCAGCTTAATTTGTGACTCTTTATTTACATAGAAACTTCAAGTTTACGTTGTTTCTTGCCTTTGCTTCTCGAAAACAAATGTGCATGAATTTCTCATATATTTTTTATTTTGTTATTTCTACAATGTACATTTGCAAAGAATCAGTCTGAAGATGGATGGATGGATATTTACAGGAATTGCTTAATAAATGTTCATCTGATGTAACCTGTGGGGGGCGCTATATCCAGATTCTAAAATGTCAGAAGAATGATGGTCAGAATTTCTTCAATAATTCTTTAAAAGCTGGATGCCCTGGACATTAATAAGGAGAACACGATTTTATTTACTATTCATTCATTTTTATCATTCATATGCCACTTTTCATTGCCTTGAATTATTTGCATATAATTAAAAGGTGACTACATTCTCCAAATATTGCTCCAAAAATAAAATACAGCATTTTAATTCCCATGACAGTCTTGCTCTTTAAGACCTTAATTAAAATCAATAAAACAACGCACCTTCTCCTCAACCGTAGAAATAATGTACACATTCTTTCTGACTTTCCTGTTATGAGACTTAAACTCATATTCCTTATCTTGCCATAAGCACAGACATGGAGGAGGGCTATCTATTAGACTCACAGTCTGTGTCCAAAGCTAAGTGCTTACCCGTCCTGCATGAACTATAACTTACCACAGCTACATACTGTCCATCTCCATCATACATGTTTACCACACAGCCTGACTGAACCCCCACAACACAATCCACATGGTCAAAGTACAAGCAGCCTGTGAGTTCAGTGGCTACACAGTTACCAACTTTGGTCAGCTGGCTGGAGTGAGATTTTCAGTTCAAGACAAGTTTGCACATGCATTTACATTTTTGTAAATGTTTTATTACCATGTAAATAGTCTGTATACCACCCCAATGCTTTTGATGTGGCTAATGTTACAGTAGGTTTATAATGGAACAACATGGATTTCCCATAAGATTTCTTGCATGAGAGTGAGACTCTGAGAACTAGACGCGGTTCCGACGTAAAACCTAAGTAACTCATAACTGATGTACAGCCCAAAATGACTGCTGTTCACTGTTCTCTGTTCTGTCACCACTCTTTTCCACTTGTATCACCAAACCAGAGTTGGTTTTGGTGCTTCAGGTGGAGCCATAATCTAAATTCCTTCCTGTGATCCATTGGGGCGAGTGTTAGCTTTCGGGACTGTGCCGAGATAAGCCCCCCCCCTCACCCCCCCCCTTCATTGTGGCCCACAGGGGCTCGCACCGCCTGATAGATGGCAGGGGTGTGAAAAGATTCTCTTTTGGGGTGGGGGGGGTTTTCGCAATTTCCCTGAAAATTGACTGTCTAAATAAAGCGTCACAGCTCACATACTCTCTGCGTGGGAAATCAATAGGAGAGACGCGAGCGGGTGCATGAGTAATCTGATTGGCCCGCCAAGCGCCCACCCGCACAATGGACATAAATTGCTTGTGCTCGCTTTTCTCTTCACCTCACAATAGGGCTGCTCGTTATATTCAGAATTTCGCCCTAATTTCTTCGCTGTGGTGTCACCCTGATTTATCCTAATTACGTTTTAGTCTGGCTGATGGTACAAAGGCTTTGACTGACAGAACGGGAGACGCCCCACCACTCAAATACCTTCCCTTATAACAGAAATATCACCTGTAACATTAACAAAGATGAGTCAAAACAGTCCTAACATGCTCCATTTAAAAATACTCTTTCCTTAAAGTAGGATTAAAGGGCTTCTTGAGATTTATGCCACGTTATGTTTACTTAACACACCCATTTAATTTCAGCAGCGCAGATGTGAGAGATGTGGATCTGGTTTTTGATTTGACGGTTTGCTTTCAGTTCCAGGCTTTTCCCTCAGCTGCTCATATCAATGTGGCTCTTGGCTGGTCGGCAAAGAATGGGGCCAGGGAACGAGAGAAGGGGATGTGAGAAAGCAGGAGCGGGGAAGACTTGGGGAAAAGAGCGGCACCGTGGGAAGATGGGATGAGGGGGCTTCTATGTGGCAGAAGGGGAGCAGGTTTAGGTAGAAACATCTCTCCAGGCTGTTTGCTGAGATTTAATGAATGACATCAGTTAAGGCCCCCCTCACACAGGGTCAGGGTCATGGGGGGACAGTCATGGGCCATGCCCCCCCAATGGGACATTGTGCCCCCCAAATGCCACCCACCAAAGATAGCGTCTTTTACCTTATTTTAATTTAGTTTTTTAATGAAGGCATCCTCAACAAACAAGCTTGGACTCTCCCGGGGACGTGGCTACAGATCCCCCCCCGCCCCCCGCCCTCAGAGCAATGAAAGTATCCTTGAATGGTTCTGTTTATTCCTGGACAGTGCTAATTTGAGGCAGTTTCATCTTTAATTCATCCTTCATCATTTTGCCACCACTTTCCCTGCTGAGGGTCACATGGCAACATGCCCTGCCAATCAAACTATACGTCTTTTTCCATGGCCACAGACTCCAGCTCATTTTGGGAATCTGCTGAGAAATATAATCCCTCCAGCGTGTCCCGTGTCTTTCCCAGAGTCTCTGCCCCATGGGGAGCGTCCAGGGTCGTAGCTAGGAATTCTGGGCCCACTGACAAAATGTCACCTGAGGCCCCCATGCTGGTGGTAGATTATGGGGTCCCCGTGCAATGCTGGTATGCATGTCCCTCTGGTGCCCCTTAGTGTGCCTGAATCAGCTTCCATGGGGGGCATCCAGGTGGCATCTGTATCAGACACCTGAACCTCCTCTGCTGGTTGCTTTGATCCAGAGGAGCAGTGGCTTGGTCTCCTGGCCCCTTTGAATCGCTGAGCTCTCATCCAGTCACGGAGAGTGACTCCAGCAAGCCTGCGGAGAGACATCATTTGGGCAGCTTGTACCTGTGACCTTGTTCTTTCTGGCATTATCCACAGCTCATGACCACAGGTGAGGACAGGGGTGCAGATTAAATTTGTTATCAATGCTATTTCGGTTCTGTTATTACGTTTGGAGGTTGGCGACAAATTTATTCACAACTATGAAAAACACATTAAGAGCAGAGGTATAAATTCACAGGGGTGGAAAGTTCAGGCCCAGAAAGTACAAATCCAGGCCAAGGTTTTGTTTCAACCAACCAGCTGAGTCCTCTGTGACTGTGACTTTATACAGTCGTGGTCAAAAGTTAAGAGAATGACATAAGTATTGGTTTTCTCAAAGTCTGCTGCTTCAGTGTTTGTAGATCTTTTTGTCAAATGTTTCTAGGGTATACTGACATATAATTACAAACATTTTATAAGGGTTAAAGGCTTTTATTGACAATTACATTAAGTTTATAGAGTCAATATTTGCAGTGTTGGCCCTTCTTTTTCAAGATCTCTGCAATTCACCCTGACTGATGCTGTCAATCAACTTCTGGGCCAAAATTTGATGACAGCCCATTCTTGCATAATCAATGCTTGGAGCTTGTCAGAATTTTTGGGTTTTTGTTTGTCCATCCACCTTTTGAGGATTAACCACAAGTTGTCAATGGGATTAAGGTCTGGGGAGTTTCCTGCCCATGGACCAAAAACGTCGATGTTTTGTTCCCTGAGTCACTTAGTCATCACTTTTGCCTTATGACGCGGTGCTCCATCATGCTAGAAAAGGCATTGTTCGTCACCAAACTGTTCTTGGATGGTTGAGAGAAGTTACTCTTGGAGGACGTTTTGGTACCATTCTTTATTCATGGCTGTGTTGTGACTGAGCCCACTCCCTTGGCTGAGAAGCAACCCCACGCATGAATGGTCTCAGGATGCTTTACTGTTGGCATGACACAGGACTGATGGTAGCGCTCACCTTTTCTTCTCCAAACAATCTTTTTTTCCTGATGCCCCAAATAATCAGAAAGGGGATTCATCAGAGAAAATTACTTTACCCCAGTCCTCAGTAGTCTAATCCTGGCACTTTCTGCAGAATATCAGTCTGCCCCTGATGTTTCTCTTAGAGAGAAGTGGCTTCTTCACTGCCTTTCTTCATACCAGGCCCTCCCTCAAAAGTCTTCACCTCACTCTGCACTCGCACCTGCCTGCTGCCGTTCCTGAGCAAGCTCTGCACTGGTGGTGCCCTGATCCTGCAGCTGAATCAGATTTAGGAGATGGTCCTGGTGCTTGCTGGACCTTCTTTGGTGCCCTGAAGCCTTATTCACAACAACTGAACCTCTCTCCTTGAAGTTCTTGATGATCTGATAAATTGCCGATTTAGGTGCAATCTTACTAGCAGTAATATCCTTGCCTTTGAAGCCCTTGTGTGCAAAGCAATGATGGCTGCACATGTTTCCTTGCAGGTAACCGTGGCTAACAGAGGAAGAACAATGATTTCAAGCACCACTCTCCTTTTAAAGCATCCAGTCTGCTATTCTAACTCAATCAGCATGACAGAGGGATCTCCAGCCTTATCCTCATCAAGACTCTCACCTGTGTTCCCGAGAGAATCACTGAAATGATGCCAGCAGGTCCTTTTGTGGCAGGGCCGAAATGCAGTGGAAATGGGTTTTTTAGGATTAAGTTCATTTTCATGGCAGAGAGGGACCTTGAAATTAATTGCAATTCATCTGATCACTCTTCATAGCATTCTGGAGTGTATGCAGACTGCCATCATAAAAACTGAGGCAACAGACTTTGTGAAAATTAATATTTGTGTCATTCTCAAAAATTTTGGCCACGACTTTACACAACTGGTTGGTTGAAACAAAATCTTACTTTCCGGACCTGAACTATCCACTTCTATAAATTCAGAACCATTTGACAGCTAAAGCCACAACAAATAGGAAACTAAAATTATGCCAGAAAATTCTACAAGATATATAATATTATTTTGATCACTTAAGGTGAACATGACAGGTGAGTCCTAATGAGGTAATACTTACTGTAAGTTCCCAGTTACCAACCAGCCCTGATCCCAACTGACTCTACACCAGTTCTGCTTGTGAACCTGATCCTGACAGACATGCAGCCACAATCTTGAAAACGGTGAATGACATTTCCAGCTTGCGTAATGTCTATGTCATTCTGAATAACACCACCCAAATCTAGAAACCACACCACAGAAGATGAAACAGCTTGATTTGCATCTTGCCGAATCCTCCTTTCCCACCAATCTCATAGTTGTGTCCTCCAATGCTGCTGAGATTGCTGTGAGGGCTTTTGGATGATGGTATATTACATTTTACCCTCTGAATTGTTATCAATGTGCATCACACATGAATTAAAGATGCAGCCCTAATGTGGCATCACATTTCTCTGTACTGAGGCCCGAGGCTTCGAAAATCAACACTGTCCAATGCAGACAAGGGAGGAGATTGGACATAACTTTCATTTCTGATCATGTGACCGTGAATGTTTTGGAAAATATCAGACGACGTACTAAAATAATCACAGGCAAATGTGTCTCGCACATGAACCATAATCTGGTTCTACAATCTACAAAATCTATATCTGCATCTATCTGTATCATAGATCTTGGAGCATTGTGTGGCTCTGTGGGCTACATTCCTGTGATCGGAATGGCGTTGGTTCAAATCCTGTTGTTGGCAGAATGTGTGTCTCTGTGTGTCTTTCAGAAAGTCTCTGAGCAAGCAGCTAAATCAGTAGTTAGTGAATCAATGTTCAGAGTAACATTCAGCAAGCAAAGGCTATGGGAGCTTGTGATGGATCACAAGTCCCCTTGAAGGTGACGATGGCTTCAGCAGAAAAGAGTGAGTGGAACAAAGTTATCACTAGTGCTGGAAGACACTAGTACACAGGTACCAAGGCACAGCTGACTAGAAAGCTTGGCTTGGGTGGATCCAATAGTAGCCTATACATCCAACGCCACTAACCAATGATGTGCATGCTGAATAAAATATAAAAACACTTCTGTGTATGATGTGCACAGTATACTCTCACTGTTGAAGGACTGTTTATGATTTCTAAGACTCCTTGTATTGTGTAACTCGTGTTGGATTATGAAATGGTTAGAGATGATGTCATGACAGTGCCTCTGCACTGATAAGGAGATTTACCTGCAAGGTGTCGGGTGGCTTAAAATGGGAAGCTTAAGAAAACACAGGAGGGAACATAATGTAGCTGATAAAAAACCATAAGTATCATCCCTCATCACTGCTGTGTCCAAAGACCCCAGATCCAACAGCAAATCATGCAGAAAATTGGCCAATTGCATGTAAGTCCAATGCTGTCAATAAATACAGGTTATTATTATATATGAAAACTCCTGATTGGACTGAGCCAATGCTAAGGTCTTCCTACCTTTCAGGACATTGAAAGACTAGGCATGAGTGGCTGTCTGTCCCCTGTATCACCTGACATAATTAGGTCCCTTGTCCAGTAGCAGATCATGTCCATCAGCGATTCTGCAAATACTGGATTTGCTGAGTTACAGCGGAAGAAGGTCGTTCTGGACTCATTGCTTGAGGAGCTCACATCAACAAAGGTGAAGTACACAACCGAATCCAAATCTAGTGATCGATATCATTCCCCCCCATCCCCCCGCCCACCTGCAAATTTTTTCGGATGCAGTTGACCTTGTGTTGCTAATGGAATTTGGCCCTCTGTGAAAAATATTGGGGGGTCCCTGTTATGCTAGTATGCTGCAGGTACTTTGGACCGCTGTGTACTCAAAACATTGATGCACACAGACAATCTATGTAAATGCCGAAATTGCAATGTGAGGATATGGAACAGCTGGCAGTGTGGTGCGCGCTCTGTACAGAGGACTTGGTGTTAGTAAAAACAAAATGGGGGGTACAGTGTGGCCTAGATCCCCCATGATACCTGCCGGGGCCCATGCTCACGTGTCCTGTCATGTGAGCGGCGTTAGGGAAAGACGGCGATTCTTTCTGAAGCCCGGCTTCCCAGCTGCCGACCCCTAATGACTATGTGCCACATCGCATCATCGCTGGTCTGGCTGCACGCCAACGGCCCTCTTTCCTCAGCCCACAGCTTATCTCACGGACTTTCAGCACACGGGTCTGGTCCTTGCCACATTTTCAGCAGCTCAATATCCGCACATTGCAGTTTTGGAGTTTTTGCAAAAATGCCTTGTTAGATGTCCTTGGCCACGCCTGCAGGGTTATAATCTGGCCTCTTCTCTGTCTGGGTCATGTTTTCCAGCTTCCTGATCTTCTGTGGTTTTTTTCTGGGTTTCTGAGGGTTTTATCCCACAGTCTGGGGGGGGGGGGTCATTAGAGAATATGGGCCCAATGATTACCAAGTCCTTGTGCTAGATAAGCTGCTGGTTGGCAGGTGGATGGATGGATAGCTAACTCCCCTTTAAGACTCTTCTGAGACAGTGTCAGCTTCTGAGAAGGAGCATGACGCTGAAAATACTTGTTTGAAAAGGTCCCAGTTGAACGATCTTGAAGTAAATGGCAGCGGCGTTTTGTTTGTGGGGCAGGGCCTGTTGTCACTGCTGCCCATCGTCATTTCTGTTCCTGTCATTACTCTGTAAGATCAAGCTAATGCCGTGCCAGGCACTGGGTGTTGGCTGATTAGTCAGCTATCCAAGCAAATGCAAATCCAAAGTTCAAAATCTACAACGGGGGGGTTCGACACTCAGTCTGCCGATATTGCAGCGTATTTGGGTTTTAATGCCAGCCCTCGCTGAGAAATGGATTTTTTCTTCGCCAAGCAGATAACTGATTTGCTGTAAACGTGGAAAAATACAGCTGCGATGCTGTTGGACCATTTCTGGAAAACTCAGCAGTCAAATTGCCTTAGCAAGAATAAACCAGTTGTGGTAGCTTAATTGGCTAATTAGCATCTAATGAGGACATTTGCTGGAACACAAGCCTCAGTATTCTGTGCCATGTGGGAACAGGAGCTGCAAGGACCTGGCGTGCAAAATTTCCAGAGCTGTGCAAGAACTTGAAGAGTGCTTTGTTTATTTTTCCAACCAATGCTTTTAAATATGAATTCTGTGACAGAGCTTCCATTTGCCTGCCTTAGATCTGAATATTTCGTTTCATGAGATGGTGCATGCTAATTGGGCATCATTTGATAAAGCTATTATGCTAATTAAGTAGATCAGTTAAATAATTATATCAGTTTGTTAATATGCCATTTTTAATACTGGAAAGCACAGCCCCCAGAACCTATTATTGTAGCGAATGGTAACGGAAAATGTAGATTAGATTTTCCCATTACTGTCAATTTGATTAACAGGTTAGAGCAGAACCATGCCGGTCAGTGATCTTCCGAGACTGGGACTGGGAAAACGCCACGTGCTGTCAGCTTGTCTGAGCACCCGCCCTGTAAACACAGGCCATGTTGACAGAACCTATGGGTTTCTGAACCTATGGGTCACACTACCTGTCGGGGGCTCAGTTTGGATCCTGAGCCCTGGGTGGTGTTTCGGGGGGGGATACAGAGGTGGGGTAGTTAGTTATAATCAACCCCGAACACTACAACCATCACTGGTAACTGGGGTTCAGTGTTTGGCTCAGCAGGTGTGGAAGCTGTGTCAATAATCAGAAGGTTGCTGGCTCAAATCTCAGGACTGGCTGAGTAATTGTACTGCTGGGCTCTTGATCAAGGCCCTTAACCCCCCAGTTACACCAGGGTCTGTCTGACCCTACTTTTAGTTGTATGTCGCTTTGGTTAATAGTATCTGCTGAATGAAGTGCAAACTGGTAACATCCTGGCAGAGTGGTGACAACAACTTTACCCTCAACGTCCACAAAATGAAGGAGCTGATCATGGACTTCAGAAGGCCGGTGACGTTCTATAACAGGGGTGTCAAACTCCAGTGCTGGGGGGCCAGAGCCCTATGTAGCTTAGTTCTTTCCCTGTTCCACTACAAATTATTCAGCTCAAGAGCTGTGTGGTAATTAGCACAAGGAGGTGCAAGGAGTTGAATCCGGTGTGTTAAATAGGGAAACCCAAAAATGCGTAGGGCTACGGACCTCCAGGACTAGAGTTTGACACCCCTGGTCTATAGCCTCATCTACACTGGAAGGGGTGCTGTGGAGTAGGTCAGCAGCCTGAAGTTCCTTGGTGTCACCCTCACTGAGGGTCACCCTACTAGCCGCCTTACTAGCAGCCCTACTAGCACCCTACTAGCAGCCCTACTAGCAGCATTACTAGCCACCCTACTAGCAGCCCTACTAGCAGCATTATTAGCCACCCTACTAGCAGCATTACTAGCCACCCTACTAGCAGCCCTACTAGCCGCCTTACTAGCGCCCTACTAGCAGCCCTACTAGCAGCATTACTAGCCACCCTACTAGCAGCCCTGCCACTTTTCACCCTCCTCCCCTCTGGTGAGCGGCAGCAGTTTATAAGAACACACACCTCCCGCTTCAGAAACACTTTCTTCCTCACTGCTTAAGCACTTGTCACCATTTTCGCACCAATCCTATTACAACCCCAATCCCCTAGTATTTCTGGCTTTGTGCTATTTGCACTATTTGCACTATTGTCTGCTGCTATGGATGCATGCTGTACACAATTAAGCAGTATTCTTTCTTCCGGATACACATATCTCTATATCAATATTTATATTTACATATTCATATTTATACATGATTTTTACCCAAGTGTTGTCCTATGCCCTGTTACTTAGTGTTTGTCCAGTGTGCTGTTACCCAATGTTGAATATCCCAGTATGCAGGAAACAGGAAAATATATGTATCAGCACAAATGACAATAAACCTTCTGAATCCTGAAATGTAACACTTATTTCATATACATTCTGTTTTGCACTGTATAAGGAGAATTAAAAACAGGTTTCTCATATTAAAGTTATTGTGTCTGTATCTTACTATTGATTTTTTCGTATGATGTGAGTGATTTGCGTTACATATCCTGTTGTGTTGGAGAATCAGCCTGGATTTATAGCACAGCACAACAGCATCCCTGACAGTGATTCCTCAGATGTCCCTGTGATAAATGGCAGAATAGTATAAATGGGAAAAGGGCAGGAAGGCATGAAAGAAAATACGGAAAATCTAAGAAATTGTGAAGGTTGCTAACTGTATTAAATAGCATATAATAGGTTTCCTTATGAGGAAAAACAGTGTATCAGAGAAGGATGAACATGACTGAGCAGGCAATCACGGGCAATATGATTGCATTTGAGTTAAGAAAGCATCCCAAGCAGGTCAGGCTTGCCTTAGCAACCCAGCCTTTTCAGCCTTGCATTTCCCCGGATCTCTGTGCTGCGGCTGTCTGCTGTCCCATCGCATCACTGCAATGCAACAAAATGTGAACTTGCTTTGAGGGGCTGTCTGGCTGGGATGCAGACTGCATCCCATCTCAGGACACATATTCATATCTGTCTCCCAGCCATGTGTTACCCTGCTCCACAGGATGAATGCAATGGATAGTGATGGACAAAAGAAACTCTGCGAACTATTTGCTGTTTTGTATTTTTTGGTCCCTCTAGATGGCACTCTTGGTTTGCTTTGGGGTATGCTTTGAGCCCTTTTTTTGAACAGAGAGCGCCATCTAGTGGGGTCATAAAATGCAGCAAATGGTTCATGAGGCTTCATTTGACCATCACTAGCAAAGGCACATATCATGGTACATCAAGACTAGATGTCTAGTTATGTTACAGAGGTCGATAGCATAAGACATGAATCTGTGAGAAGTACTGGTCCAGTGGGAAGAAAGGGTTTCTTCCAGAAAGGACAGGCTTATTTGGGGCCGTGATTTCTATTTCACATTTGCTTGGCAGAAGTTTTGGTCCAAAGCGAATTGGGAAAGGAAGTAATCAGCACAACATGGATTTGAACACGAAAATAAAAATGGCCATTTTGGCAGATGCAAAGGAAATCAGAACCAAGCAGCAGGGCTCCAGACCTCGGGACAGGCATGTCTGGCTTACTGGAGCAGAACCAAAACAGAACACCAGCCTCTGACTGGAAGCAGGTGATCATAATTAGCATCGCAAACCCCAGTCGATCAGCCCTCCTCCAAATTCTAATCGGAGGAAGGGATAGCTGAACTTTCCACCCTCACAGAGGTGCTGTGAAGGGGAGAACTTGTGAAAAGTCTCACGAGTCACCTCAAAGAGAAACCACAAGCCGTGGCTCCATTATCTGAGCCGCTGCAGCCTGGTTGAGTACTTAGGCATCACTGGGCTTTCTCAGGATACAATTTGCCACCTGTTTTCTTCTGGGCTGCATTCAGATTAGTCCGTTGGTCTCCTCGGGGTGGGTCTCGGATTACTCCCTCCAGTTCCTGGGGAGATGATTCAGAACCTCTCTGGCCACTTTTCCTTGCTCTTTGTCTGGACCTGAACGATAACAGCACTAACAGTGGCAAAAAGGCTTCTGTGAGGTCACATTGGCTTCCGACAAGATTCTACCTGGAAAAGAGTAATTAGGCCACCTGAGACATAACAACTGAAGCCAAATAAAGCACAAGGGGGCGGAGTTTCTCCACTAATTCTCACCCACGGGACTCTTGCTGCTCTTGCATTAAACACACGATCGTTGACTCCCAATGACATTCCCCCAGGAGGCGAGTGAGTAACACACTTGCTCTGTGTAAACAATAGTACTGATAAATACTTTTTCCTATTAGATTATCATCAAGAAGTGATGACGGGTACTGAGGATTTACTGTAAAGTCAAATCTGCTCTGTTGTCTGCCTGAGAAGCAGGGATGGATTAGAGTGAACTGTCCATGCACAGGTCAGACAGCTGTCAGGAAGAATTCACTTTAATAGACCCCACACTGACAGCCTCTGTACTCTGTACTGTACAGTTGTGGGGAGAGAGTTAACACAGTTCAGAGATTCCCAATAGTATGGAACCTTCTAAGGGAATCACTGCAGCATTTATTAAAAATTAACCATCAGATCCTGTGGTCCCCCTAGTAATGTAGCCCAGCCAATCAGCATTCCCTGTGGCCCCCTGGTAATTCAGGCCAGCCAATCAGCATTCCCTGTGGTCCCCCTGGTAATTCAGGCCAGCCAATCAACACTCTATATTGTTCCCCAGGTAATATGGCCAGTCGTCTCTTCCACTGGTCCCTTCAGTGATTTGGTCTTGTCAGTCAACATTCAACTCTCTTCCCTGAGGCAATGTGGAATTAATCACCATAAGCACACATTAAAATTTCATGTCAGAATTGTTTGAAAGGCAAATAATTCATTTTAAAGGATAAGCATTTAAATAATTTCAAAGAATAGCAAAGTTGCATGTATCCTTTATTTTTAGCATAATAATGGCCGGATGTTTGTGACTACTGTTAAATGGCCCTGATTCTTCTCTTCTGATCTGATCCTGATTCTTCTGATCTTGACTCCACATTACATTATTTGTTATTTCCAAATGTTTAAAATACTGGTTTAGTTTGGAAAAATAAAACAAATTGGCAGTGGTTTGAGCAATGCAAACAAGTTACTCTTTACAAGTAAGATTAATTTGGCGAGCATAAATTTGTAAATCAGAATCTTCCCCAGCGTGGAATCCGGAATAGAGTCAAAGAAGTTAATTCAGAGGCACTTGTATGCAAATGAAATATACACATTTGATGTTTTTATTGGGAAAATAACTTTTATCCAATAAAAATACATAAAGTCAGCCCAATTTAAATATATATTTTTAAGCCAGCAAAGGAACATCGTGCTAGTTTTACATGTCAAAAGGCATGATATTATAAGCCAACGCAAGTATAAAACTATTACAGCGGGCGACTCGCTTCAGCAGTTGCCTGCGGATTTTAATAACTCATTCTAATAAAAGTGTTCCCCTCTACCCGGCGGAGAAGGCAATAAAAGCCCTTTTATTCAAAGGCACTTCGATTAAATTTGTAGTTTAACGGGGACGTTCAGCGAAAGTGTTCATTGTACCATTACACGTACAGCGCTGGATGCTTTGCCGGGTCCTACATGGGAAAATGAATTCTGCTGCGAGAAAAATGTATTATTCATTTCTTCGTGCTGTTTTATTGCTGATATCCACCGCCTTTCTGTCGTGCAGTTCCACGTAGATAATTCTGGCAATCTGTTCAGACACGTAAGAAAATGCCATTCCATGTTCATCCCAGCCTAATACAGGCTGAAAGAGACGAATAAGCTTCATACTGTTAATGTATGCTTCACGTGACTTTCACTTAAAGTTGCGTTCTCGAGACCAAATTCAACTAACAAATGAAATTTCAAGTGTTCATTATTTGGAGACTTTGAATTAAATACAAATGACATGAGCCCCGCATTTTAGGCAAAAATTTTGATGTCTGGGGAAAATGAACAAAAGAGTAGCAAAAAGACGTATAAGTGAGCAGATCCTAACGGATCTGGCAAAGCAGCCGGAGTTGAGAGCCCTGGAGAATCTTTCCGTGTTTCAGTCCAAAGTTGGGAAATCAGCGCCAAACTCCTCTCCTGCACCATCTGTTCCTGCTCACAACTACAGTACAAATTGACCTGTTTTATCGGCACACCACACACTTAGCCTAAATGAACAGATGGGTAACTGCGATGCAGTGTAAGAGCTGGAGCATAAATAACTTTTGTTATTTAAAGACTAAATTAAGAAGCGCATATTCAGTGGCGCTTTAAAATGACAACAATTATATGACGGTAATGTGAAACGCCCAAGTCGCTAATTAATTAACAGCAAGACGATATGTCTTTGATGCGATGTGTTTTCACTGTATCTCAAAATATATTTATAATCCACATCATTCGCATATCTTGTATCTTAATTTCTCCTGAAAGAAACAAGTGAACTATCAACTAGTCAGGTGACATTTTTCTACATGTCAATGTATTAATTTATATATCGATGTAATCACGATTAATTAACAAAATAAGACCGAATACACATGTTGGTATAATGCTTGAATACATACTATTTTATAACGAGTGTAATTTACCAATGACTGCAATGAATGTTGACAGACTATAAACAATTATATAGGACATTTCAAGAACTGACGCGACGGGAAACAAATTAGCTGTTGTGAGGTTTGCTCAAGTCGTTTAGAAAACCTGACTTTTGCCTATAACCGTCCATCTTTCCTACTGCTTTGTTGTTGCCCGCGGTGTTTTTAAATATTTAGGCCTATAATATTTTGAAGGATGCACGACTTAATAAAATAATGTGTGATCTGAACGATTCATTGACGCCAATCACGCTTTAATTAACTCATCGTACCTTATTTCCCCAGCCCCCTCCACCCCGTCCTAGCAACAGTATTGGATGTGATGATCTAATATCCGTGTGAATTTTCCCCATAAGGGCCCGGCGGCTCTAAGCAGGAAGCAGGTGGCGGGCTGCAGTAAGCGCAAAGTACGGGGTGGGATTGGGATTTACCGCTGGATCATTGGTATTGTGAGCATAATTACACATCTATTATGCTAAATAGGACTATTCTGCAATACAATTCATCTTTCAAGGGTGAGCTCAAGGGTGTCTGAATGAGAAAAAAAATACATCAATAGAGAAAGTGGAAGTTGGACAGAAATATGAGAGTCGTTTACTTATAGGTCTAAATGGATTGATTATACAGGTACGAAGGTTACGGAAGTGGTCAAAAGAACGGAGATACGCCATGGAAAATTCAAATCCAGTGGTGAGAGTGACGTAATTTGCTAGTGTACAGAGTTGTGCACGGTTGCCGCAGAAATGACACGCTCACCCCTGCTTTGATGCACCATTAAGGCGATTCTTTGGCAGTTTGTAGGCAACGACGTCAAGAAATTCATGCATCGACGAACAACCACTTGGTGATTGTAATAATTTGAGCAGTGAACTAACTGACGTTTAGGCATACCGAAATACAGCTAAAGCACGGCTCTGCTTATTGGGATTATCGCTTAGCGCAGGCAGTGGGTATAAATCACTGAGACAATGAATTCATCAGAAGTTTAACAACTGCGCAGGCCAAAGCTGTATTATTGTGAATTATGCAGGTGTATGAATCATGTAGGCTCTAAAATGGATAATTTAAATAGAGATAAAAGCACGTTATGAATATTATGAATACATTTTTATTATATGCGATAATATTAAACTATATTAAACTTGCTCAGTCAAATGAGTATGAGAAAGTATTACAAATAATTGTAGAAAATACACAGAAAAATGTAGCATCTCCTCAGCAACAGTAAGACAGGAGGCAGGGATAAGGGATTGTGGGTTTGTGGGTGTTGCAGGGATAAGGGATTGTGGCTTTGTGGGTGCTGCAGGGATAGGGGATTGTGGCTTTGTGGGTGCTGTATGTGGTAGTACCAGCGTCTCGGAAACAGCCACCTGGGATTCTTACATGCTACCGAGTCTCCAGTGTAGAGAATAGTGTGACAAACAAAATCACCCTTCAATGGCATTTCTATGGCAGAAAACACCTCGTTAATGAGAGATCAGAGGAGAATGGCCAGACTTATTAAGACTAAGAGAAAGGCCACAAGTGCAAAAACAAGAGCTCAATACAACAGTGGCGTGCAGTAACCCCCTAAACCAGCGTTAACCAACCCGGTCCTCAGGGACCCAGGAGAGAGCAAAAATGTGGACTGACTGTAGGCCCCTGAGCTGCAGGGTGAAACGCACTGTCCTAAACTCATCCACTCCTGAAACTATCATGGGGGCACAGGTGAGTCCCACCTGGTACAAACCAGGGGAACACCCCATAATCTGGCCACTGAGTGTATACTGTATACTATTGGTTGATTTTTCCTAACATTAAAAGACAAAAAAAAATTAAGCATAGTATTTTACTCTTTATACAGTTCTGACAAGAACTGACAGATTGTTAACAAATTGTTTAATTTGTGCTTTACAAACACACAAAAATACAAGATTGTTTTTAAAATGATTCCAGAAACAGGTTTTCAGAAATGACACATTTGTTATGAAAAAATCAGTGTCCTGACAAATTCATACACCTTTTATACTCAAATACGTCTAATTATTAAAGTGATTCATTTCTACAATATGATTTTAGTAGTCATTAGTGATAATAAGCAAACATCTGTTAGCTGCACTGTAACAGGATCACAGCTACAAAAGTGTTTAAAAAATACACCATAAAACAATACACAGCCATGTATTATGTAGCAAACTATTTCAGTGATTTCTTTCAATGGAAGGACATCAGCTAAGTGTTAAAAGGCTTAAACAGAAAGATCTCAGCAATCTAACAGAGATATTTTGACTTATAGCATGCCATATATACCAGTTGTGATATTAATAAAATACAAAACAGTAACAAAGCCAGAAGAGGTATCAAACAGATACAAAGAATGTAGGACGTAATTTTCCAAAGATAAAGTTAAACATTTTTATGACCGGTGCCCTTCAGAAGCACCCGAGTGATGTTAGTGACTGACCCATGAACCAAGCAGACAAAGTATTTATCTGTGGGACAAGTTTCAGCAGTATAAAGAAATACACATTCATAAACCAATATATGAAATTACAAAAATAATATTTACCCTTCACTTTAAAAACTTTGTAAACAAACGAGCCCAGTAATAATAACTGAAGTGCCAATCGCATTAAGATGGCACCGTGTTACTAAATGCATCCTCCCCAATTTTATTGCAAAATCATCAGTTTGAGGGCACGTTCACTTTAAGTGTTCAAGCCATTTTAAAAGGTGGAATTCAAAAACATAAATAAAAGACTATAAAAAATACCATCCTAGTGATTCCTTTTAATACTTAGAGTTTTTAGGAAGATCCCTTACCTGTAGTAAACACCATACATAAGAGGTTATAATCATTATATAAATTATTGTTTGAGAATTGCAGAGTAGCCCACCACCAATGGCGTCTCGTATTTCCACGCGGTTGTGGTTCCTTCCCCGCCAGTGAGGGGGCGCTCTCACGCCAGGCACCAGAAGACAGTAAGGGCGGCCGCGATGCCATTTAGTATGGCCATGCTGTAGCCCATGTGGAAGGAGTGTCCTGTCATCTTCCTGTGGACAAAAAGGAGAGGCTGAACGCTGTGGAAAATAATGGTGCTCTAATTAGCTACTGCTTCAAAGCAGCATCTAAATGGAAACCTAATGGACACCAGAGACACCAATTTGTCACTAAAACAAATATCCAGACTACTTATTTCCCCGAGCATGATGTTGCTTTGACCCTCAGACACACACCTTATATAAGATGCCAGGTCACTGCTTTAGCTCTCTGCCATTAGGGACAGAGAAAACGCTGAGATACTGAGTAATGTTTTCATGTGGCTCCATCATACACAGTTACCTGCAGTGAATTTAATGTCTCTTGTACAGAAAACCAGGTACCCCCCCCCCAAACCAGCTGAAAGTGAAGTGTAATTACTATTTCTGTTTTCAACAATTCATTTTTATTAATTTGCAATTTGTTGTTAATTTGTAATCCAGTCTGCACCGGCAGTCAGATCCTGGAAAATCTATTAATATGAATTGTAACCATCAGCACAAATAAAAGGACTGGCAATCAGGGACTCGATTTTGAAGAGGACTGTAAATGACAAAACGTCACCATTGTGCTAATAACTAAAGGACTAATAATTAATAACTCATGGACTTCAGAGTCACATTGAATCTTTCATCATTATATTATATTATATTATATTGCCATGAATGTCATGTTAGCAGATGGTTCTACACCACATACATATCAAAACAGCTGGTAACATAATAGGGCATGTAGTAACAATCGCCCCTTTTCAGGGAGAATAAGGTCTTTAAAGCACAACAAAAGCTCCTCATTCATGGAGGAAGCCTCACTACTAATGACTAGGCCTGAAAAAGCCATCTCATGCATAATTATTGGATCCTAATCAACAGAAAATATTACAACAATTATCCTGTCACCACAAAAGAATATGCATAAATACAGGGCAACGTAAAGCTGGTCTGTCGCCACCATGTTTTAAAGGTGCTGGACAGGAGACAGAGACAGTATGACCTCCTCCTGGCTGCTGTTTCATGTGCAGTAAAGCACAGCACCTGACAGGACTCTGCCTCCCTCACGTAGCCAAGCGACGCGGCCCAGGAGACGGCAAGCATAGCGGAGGCAGAGCGAGGATGACGGAGCTACCCATCCGGCACAATCGCCAGAGCCAGTGGGGACACCTTCATCTGAACCTGTCCAGATCGATTCTACACCATCCGGTTCTGTAATCCCATTTTCCGATATTCATTTCAAGGCATGGAACTGGACAACACTGGCGATTAAAAACTGGTGGCCAGCACTGCCACCTACAGATCCTGGGATCCGGGATCGAGTCTGACACCAGATCTGTATGCGGAACCTTCTCTGCCATTCCTCAGAGATGTGGCTCATTTGAACTTCTGACTGTAAGCTGGACTTATTCTCTGAGCAACCCGCAGCACCTGTGGGTGAGTGGAACCGAGTTTTAACTTCATAAATCCACTGTGACCCAAAACTTCATTGTGATTGGTTATTGCTCCTATTTAACATCAGGTTCTGAACCAATGACAGCAGGGCACAAGGAATCATGTTCAAAGCTGCCCCGAGGCCAGTGTCACCCCGACTGCTACCCTTAGTGACTCGTACAGCCACACTTTGTCAAGGTCTCCACCTTACAGTTTTGTCATAAACCTCCTAACAGCAGTTTCTCCCTAATACAAGCCCCTCAGCTGCTGTGCTGCAGACTTTTAATCTGCCTTTGCTTTTAAGTATCTGAAATACACATCTAAAATTCAAATCATTTTATTCTAATATTTCTAAATTCCTTTGTTGTGGCTTGGGTTGGTGTAGAATCATAATATTTAAAAAGGTCATTATTTTTTGGTGCAACTAACCAATTTGAATGATTTAATATTGACATCAATGTGCAAAACAACCCTGTTTGTTAACTAGAGAGGTATCAAACTCATGTTACCTATGGTCTCCCATATGGTTCACATCAAAGACTACAAGCCTCACTGGCAGTGCAGCCAGTGCTGGCTGCTGTGAAAGGTGCTAAGAGAGGTCGTCTATAATGGTGTCTATGACGAATCCACTACACAGACCTGTCTCTTGACAAGCGAATCAGCAACATGGCACCAGGCTCCAAGAGCGTGCTCTAAGATGCATTCAGTTTGTCGTATGTTACCAGACTGAAACGTAAATAGCTAGCCATCTTAAAGAGAGAGCCAGGTCATCTGAATGGTTGCCACTTTACAATAAGACTACCCATATAAAGAGTTTATGAATGGTTTATCATCTGGTTACTAATTAGGTTGTAACACTTTGTATATTATTAATAGACAATTTTAAACAAGTTATAACACAGTTTTCTTTCTATTAATGAGTTACTACCATTTACAAGGCAAAAGGGAGCTTTATTGTAAAGTGGTACCTCTGACTGGGACCACAAAACCTGATGCTGTAGCATTCAAAAGTCATGTACTGCATATTATATCTTAGTGTATAATGTATCACATGATAATGCACTCATATGGAATGTCTCTTCATCAGTATTACTATTACCGCTGATATTTCATGATACATACTCTAAACACAGGGGAGCACATTTCTCAGGCAAACCGTCTATAAGATTCAAGTGATGAAAAAATATACTATCATTACATATAAATTACTGAGGCAGATAAATGGGAAATTTTCTCTTTTCAAAGCTAACTAATGAAATATTAACAGACATGGAATAAGGAAGCATAAAATGTACAAATGACTGTCGTGTTGTGCGGAGACATTGCTCAGCCTGTTTGGACAACCTGGGCAGCAGACGGAGAGGGGTCACTGGCTGCAGCTGTTCGTAGGAGGGAAACTGCGGCCATTTATAGCCCCAAAGCACAGCCACACGCGAGATGAACACGACCCGGATTCCTGGTGCTGTAGACATTTGTTCTCCTGACTTCATTTATTCATTCCTGTTTTTACCTGGAAAGTGTCCGAGGCCCTCTCCTCTGTTACGCGGCATCCTGCCCCTCACAAACTCTTAGAGTTTTTGTAGTCTTAGAGAGTCAGTCCATGTTTTTGCTCCCTCTGAGCTCCCTGCCAGACAGTTCACATTTCTGCTCCCTTCCAGCTCCAAGAGTTCAAAAACTTGAACTGTATGTGGGTCCCTAAGGACCAGATTGGGAACCACTGCATTAGAGGGCCGCCTTCAAGTTTCCATGGCAGATTTCTGTCCACCCAGTCAAAGGGAACATTCAGCCATGAGCTTCTACTTTGCGTTCCAGTCAGCAGCGGAATGCAAATATCACCAGTCGAAGAAAAAAAAGCGTGTTCATACTCTCAGACTGGCGGGGTGTCCAACCCTGCTGTGCCCGACAGGCCGTTTGAAAAATGCTCCCGCCCACGGCCAAAGGCACAGCAGTCGTGGGGCACAAAGGGGGAGCGTGTCATCGAGGAATGCTCATGCCAGTCTGATGGATGATGTAGCCAATCAGCGACACCGCAGATCACGCTGACCTACTCACCCTCTTCAGAATAAACAGCCCTACTTCACTCAGACAGCAGCCACCCCCAATTCCCAAATCCCACGCACAAATCAGGATGCACCGGGCCGGTACAGAAAAACACATGCTTAATGAGCCACGCTTGTGAATGAAAAAGTGGCTTGTCACAATCCAAAGGATACGCCAGGGTACCACTGGGTCAAATAGAAACCAGTGAAAGGACTACAGTACACAGGGCATAATTATAAGACGTCCATCGTGAGGAATGTGCCATCACAGTATCCATAATCCGCCGAATATTTTTGTAAAGAGACTGTAATCTACGTGTACTTTTGTCCAGCACTCTCATTTGCCTGAAGACGCCGAAGCAAAACTGACCAGGGAGTGAAAGACAACTACGGGTGGAAGAGAAGGCGTTACCCACCAACACCGGCTGCAGTACTGGTTACCGAATGCATCTTACTGGGTGATTTGAAGATGGGCAAACAAATGCGTTACCTTTACCTGAGGATAATGACTAATATCTATCAGGCCATAGGCTGAACAGATCAGCCAAAGGATTAAAATAGTAATTTCAATTTTAACAACACACACCGATATTAAAATCTCTGAATTTAAAACGTTCCTTTTATTGTACATTTGAATGTTTTTTATTTACTTATTGCGATTTTTAATTAAATTCATAGAAGTCATCTGTGCTCGTTGAGATTGTTTAAATGATTATTTAAGGTAATGGAGTACAAGCTAAGTAGGCAATAAATAGGTCTCCGGTGACGGCGCTAAACGTAATTTTCGGGGCGGTCTTGCGCAAATACAACACGTTCGATGCGCTGGTCTGTTCGGTTGAACTTAACACAGTGGCGAGAGGAAGCGGTAAAATTTAGTGTTGGGTAAACAGAGAGAGGGCCCACCTGAGCCTGGCAGGGGACAGCGGCGTTGGGGGAAACATGCCGGGCTCAAAGGAGTCAAAGTAGGTCAGGGTCCAGGAGAAGCTGCAGCAGGAGACGCCGGCGATGGTGGATAGGACCAGCAAGCTCCAGAAGCCTGAGGAGCACATGCCACGCATGGAAAACTCACACTGAGCATTATGAGTATTGGTAAATATGTAATAGGATAATAAATAAGGACTGTATGGGTTTCTGTTTACCTAAAAGTTTGATTTCCGAACCATCCTCAGTTGTCACTTTCTCAGTACGCAAATCTACAAATACATATATGCATACATCAAGAATACTTTAAGTCTGATTAAATGTTGATTTTAAAATTCGACGCTTTTTAATGAAAACGTTTATCCTACATACGTCCATTTAAAGCAAACTGCAATACTACAACTGTAACATACACATTGTAACAAACACGATTTAGATGCGCAAAACTGGATTTATAAATTACCTTTTAAAATAACGTAGAACAATGACAAGAAAAAGGCGATGACAAAGAATATGAGAATGGAGCAGAGGATTGACAGTATCCTGGCCGGCCAGTGCCTCCCAGTGCCGCTGTGGCCCCTGAGCGCCGCGATCCTGAGGGACTTCAGGCGGCTCTGGGGACCAGACACCGCAACGCGACTCGCATCGTCTTCCTTATCTGACCCGTTTCCCGGCCGCTGCTCGAGATCCTCCAATTCCCGATCAAGCAGCCTAGCTAACGTTTCATCGGAGCCATGGACTCGCGGCATATTCAATAGGCAGACACTGCTCTCGCCAGCCAGTAGATAGCTCCTCCCTTTTTCCTCGATTGCTAACTAAAAAAACACAAGTGTTTTACCAAAACTGATATTTTACCTATTTTATAGTTGTCGTATCATTGATGCGTAAAAATTACTCGCAGTATTAATTTATAACGTATTTCTACTCGAAGAAACTCTACACACTTCAAGCCACAAATACAGACTATTATTTTCAAAACATCGCGGCTCTCATTTCCGTATCCAACGCCCTTATTTCCACGCCCACACAACACAGCCAATCACGATAAAGTTTTGCGAGCACATGCGAAATTAATCGGTTGTTTATTGGTTTAAAATGACGCCAATAAATCTAGAACGGCGCTTATTTAAAAAAAATAAAGTTTGGTTGCGTCGTACAATAGTCCAGCCTTGAGCTGCTGACATGCTGTTTTTTTGCCTTTGCACTCTTCACTTTGAACTTGAGTGACTAATAGCCGATTGGTTTAAAGCTTAGTGGGGGTGGGACGTGGGCTGAACGCAATTCACTCAACGTGGTGTGTGAAGTTTGTATATGTTTGATTAATACATGTATATATTGTGTTTTTATTGTAACAGGAATTGTGGAAATGTTGGTAAGTAACGAAACATTAGCTATTAAATGACATTTTGTATTTATATGGACTGTTGCACAGTTGACAGTCTGTGGATCCAGCAATTTACACGATATGACAGATAAATTTCAACTTAACAGTTTGATGTATTTTCACATACGTCACCTGTTAGGTATCGACGATTGGCGATTTGGTTAAAAATGGAAACTTGCTAGCCAAGGATTATATAGGCAGTTAGTAAGACATTGAAAAAACATATTCCCCTAGCTGCAGCGAAAACAGTGAGACGGGTGATTAAAAACTTGCAAAATCTGATGAAAACAGTGAGTTACCAAAAAAACCATGAGATGGCAAAGTAATCTGAAAACCGTGACACCTGACACCTGTAATAAATACGGAATAAACTAGCTGCATCGAAGGCTACACTTTGCCGGCCTATTGCGCAAAGAAAAGGGTATATGGAATCCACGTGACGACTTCCGATGAATGTGTCTGGATTAATGTATGGCTGAATGGCTAGCTGATTTGCTAGTGTCACATTAGCTGGTCGCAGGGCAACAGATTTTCTTAGTCGCTTTGGTACATTTGTTGAATGATCCTTAACACTTAAAAACAGTAAGTGCATTTCCTGATACAATTCGTGCAAACAGCATCAAGCAATGTATTACCTCCAAAAACCCATAACTTTCTCAAAATTCTTAGTTTAATGGGGGTGTTCCACCAAGCAGGATTTCTCAGTTAGCTGGGTTAACTTAAGCTAGAAGTCATGATCAACCAATAAGAGTTTAGGTAAGGAGCATTCCTATTGGATAATCATGACATCTACCTTAAGTGAAACCACCTAACTGAGAACTCCTGTTCTATATATATGCACAGTCCTAGGAGCGACCAGGGGTACATTTCAGTATATGTCATACTTGTATGTGTGTAACTATGTATGTAACAAATAAAGAATCTGTCAGGCAACAGATCCTCATTCGCATCATAATTGTTATTTTCCTTTACAATGCAGCGTAGGAAGAATCTTTAGGAACTCCGTACCCAGCCTCTGTAGGCACCTGCTATAGTGTCCTCACACACTGTATCCATGGCAGCCAGCAGGGTCACTTGAGTGTTGGCTGGCGATCGTGAGCCTGCCACCTCCATGCTGAGCAGATACCCTCAGTTGGGTTAAGGAATGGGAAGTATGGGGGTCCTTGTTTTTCTATTGAAATTGTTACACTGTGTCGTGCTCTGTCAATACATGCTTGCCAAGGTTCATGAGCTACACCTCTGCGCTTTTTTAGAATTAGGTGATCAGTAGTCTGTTGACACACCACAACAAAATGTGTCCCCTGCATTTAACCCATATGTGACATCATGACATAGCAGGGAAAAGCTATGGGGGGGGGGGGGTATACCTTGCTCAGGGTACCTCAGTGATTGGGGATTCGAACCAGTGATCTTTTAATTACAAGTGTGCTTCCCTAACCATTAAGCCACCACTGCCCAGTTGAGAATTGGTTGATCACTGGTTGATCTGACATATCAAACAATTTCCTTCATTGGTGAAAGTCAAAATTCAGCTAAGTGCAATTTGTCAATTCAAGATAACACCTTGATTTAATTAGCGACTGGGCTGATACCTGGCAGATGAAATTTAATGTAGATAAATGTAAGGCAATCCATGCATGGAGCAGAAATATAAAGTACAGATATTTTATGGGTTCCACTGAAATAAAGGTAGCTGATTATAAGACCTCAGTGTGTATGTTGATGCTTCCATGTCCCACTCTCACCAGTGTTGGGAAGCAATTAAAAAGGCCAGTAAGATGTTAGGTTACATCTCTAGGTGTGTGGAGTTTAAGTCAAGGGAGGTGATGCTGCGATAATATATTTTCTTGGTAGGACCCCACAAATTTCTTGTGTTCCTATGCAAGACACATTTACAAAAAAAGCCCAATACAAATGTACAGAAAATATGCTTGACAGATTATGACAAGACTCATTCAGGATAGACTCATTCACTGGCCAGATAAGCAGGTAGATATACTGTAGTGTGGCGTATAGGGCTACACAGATAAAACAACAACTATCAGCATGGAATTTCTCTTTATCAATATAGATAATGCTTGATAAGAGTTTGATATGATTTATGCCCACAACACGTTTTATGTCACAATGAATTGATGTTATTTTCTCTGTGACTGCATGTCAGGACCAGCAATGGAGCACAAGTGCAGACAGCTGTACATACACAGATTTATTGAACAAATAAGAGAATGCAATAGCCAACACAGTCTAAACAACAGGGCAACCAACAGGGCAACCATTCCAATAAGGGTGATCCAGACAGATCCAAAATGAAAGTCCACAGTAAAATTCAGTCCATGAAAAAAATTCAGGAAAGCTGGGAAGAATGCAAGCAGCGGCATTTTAGCGCTGACTGAAATAACATGTCCTGCTTTTACCAACCATTTATGAAATGATAAATGCTCTTTGCAAGTGTTGGTCACGTTCTGGTGATGAATATTTTGAAACAACCATCTGGCTTCTTCAACTTTCACTCAGGAGCAAAAATCAGCCTTTAAACTGGAAAGAAATAATGATTTGACATTTATTGTGATAATTAGTAATACCGACTGACAATTTTTTTATCCTACATTTTTGGGCATATCATCCACCTCCAGCCATGTGTTCACTATGGTTAAGAAGATCATTGACTTATTCTTATTTATACAATGCAGATGCATGGTTATCATGTTGAAATTGACCTATTTTACCATCACAAGCCATTCATGTCTGTTGATAATTTCTTGGGATTTTTAAGGGAACTACTTCAGACGAAAAGGCATGATGGCTGAGAAGTATGGGATTTCTTGAGTACATCACTTCTATGCTGAGGTGTACATTTCAGGTCCAGAAAGTAAAAATCTAGACCACGGTTTTGTTTCAGCTTACAACTTGTGACTGTGACTATATTCAGTTGGTTGGTTGAAACAAAATCTCGGTCTGGGCTTTTACTTTCTGGACCTGAACTATCCACTTCTGCTTGTATGCTAGTGGTAGGTGAGGCCTCCCGGAATGCCGCCTCAGTCCACACCGATGGGGACGCCACTGATGCGGATGAAAAGCTGAGACGTGGCCCCCATGTCCCCAGGAATGCTACCTGCCATGATGCCCCAATCTGTAGGTTCATGGCATGGGTGAGATGATCAGAGTCATCAGTTACATACCCCAGAGTTAGTGGGCCTTGTGCACACACACACTCGTACACGTGCCAGCTGTCTTTTCAGCATCCGCCCCGACTGATTTTGCCAGTAGTCATGGTGGAATCAAGGACAGAAAAGCCCAGTTATTCAGACTCATGATCTGTAACTTCAATATTAAGGCTGGTCATCATGAGCAATAATGCATAATGTATTTAATGCCTTAAAGCATGAAGATCATCAGCATGTTTAATTTTATATTAATCACCCATGTCTGCTACACACCCCTGATGTAATTTTCTAGCTTATTTTTGGATTTATTAATCAGTTTTGGGGGGCAACTGAACTGAATGTTCTGTTAGGATTTGCCGTGGATCTCATGACCCAGACTTGCATAGCACAATTTCTGACTTGAAGTTGTCAGTGGGCATTTTCTCTCACCTTCCCTCCATGTACTGGCTGTTTATTTACAACTTGGATATGCCTTAGGGCTGGGGGGGCTGGGGGGGCTGGGGGTGCTGGTGAAGGTGTCAGTCAGCAGGCCAGATGAATATTTCCCGCTAGCATTTCTCAGGCCCCCAAAACGGCGGCTCTGACAATGCCCGAGGTGCCATGATGCCACGCGGCCCAAGGGCCCCAAAACTGCCATCTGCCATCTGTGCAGAGCCACGGAGCGTGCTGGTCCCATAAAGGAGACCTGTCATTTTCCAGATTGAGACAAAGGGCATTATGGGATGGAAAGAGATCCACCACCCCCTGTCCTGTATTGTGTTTCCACATTCCGCGCCCACCTGATGATACAGCCTTTTGTATTTGTCCTCTAATCTTGGGCGGATATTTCAATTAAAGGAAGTAATTTAGCCTAATTCTCCCGGGAAGCGGCTCTCCTTTCTGTCTGAATGCGTTCCAGCTGGTTTTGATGCTGTAAGGGTTTTGTACTTGCACTGGCTGAACCCTGCACTGCCCCCTATTGGCCCCTCATAGTCGAACCAGTGTTTGACCTGTGTTCAGGAAAGGGGAGGGTGAACAAACTCCCTAATTTCCTTTGGATCAATATTGCTGTGTTCACCAGGGCTAATTAAATTGGAGCAGCATAATTAATGTGCTTTTTTTTTGAGCTCAGCAGTGACCCCCTGCATAAATCATTTGTTGTCTCTGAGCTGATTTGATTAGGCACTGTAACTGCGTGGTCTGAGTGCTCTTCCTGCCCTGACCTCTGCTCTTACCAGATCGGCTTCCTTTTGGAAGCGCGGCACCCTGAGTGGAGGCCGACTGCTTCCACGCTTTGACTGTTTTTCCTCACATTCATTCCCATACGTGGGTCCGACAGTTTCGCTCGGTGATGGAGTATAAGGACACGGCAGACTCAGTCGTCATTTTCATAATGTCACTCGTTAATATGCATCATGTTGGATTTCAGTTAGTAAAACAAAGATGCCTATGTATTTAATATGCATCTTACTTTACCCTTATTTTAATTCATAAAGTTGCTGCAGTAATGCTGATGTTGGACATCTTCTGATTGGGTGAACTTTGGAGCTGCACTGCTAATGATCAGCTGATCTGACTAAACAACCTACTGCTTTTAATCATGGGAGCTGTCCAGAGACAGACATCAGAAATATCTGTATCTCTCTGAAGTGCGGTTATTTGTGCTCAGAACATGCGGCACTTTGCCATTAATAGGTGTACTTTAGCTGTATTTATTTTGAGGGAGAAATGAATAGAAATGACCTGTTGTTCTCAGAATCGTGTTTCTATGATGCTGAGTGCTGGACTTGGCACACAAAACCACAGTCTCACAATCCTTCCACATGTAGGTCTGGACCCAAGAACTAGGTTCCTCCGCCTGGGGTGTTTTATATGTATTTTTAGACACGAATGCTTTAATTGTTTTAAATTGAGTTGTAATTAGCCAATCCTTCAGGCGTGGGTCTTTCATGATTAATAAGAAAGCACCGCTGTGTGTTGGGAAGAGGGTACCACATAATGGTTGATAAAGGCTGCATTTATATATGATCCCTCCGCAGGTCCTGGTCAGATTGGTTTGTTCTCCTCAGATGAAAGCTCACTGCTTATGAGAGAATTAATAGGCCTTTCTCTGCCGTGATGAAAGCAGAGGAGCGTGGGTAAGAGGCGGTGATTATTTTAAGTCTTCTTTGCTTGTAATGGTGTCCTGTCCACCTGTCACCATCTAACATCTCTGCGTATATTGGCTTTATTAACAAAAAAAAAAAAGTAGCTCTGTGTTTCTGATCTCTCTTCTGTCACCCTTCGTTAGTTTAGTAGGGATGTAGACGTTGATCTGTTTAGGTGCAGGATGCTATGAAGACATCAGACCCGGCTGACACAGCTGCCACGGCAACTGCTGCTGTCCCCACATCAGGGGCCCCCAGGCTGTTTCCATGACGATGGAGCCTGAGGCTGCCGCCCCGCCCATGAGACACCTGAGCGGGAGGCCACAGTCAGGTATCCCAGACCTTCATCCTTAACCCTCCTCTTCTTCAGAGCCTGAGTTGCCCCCCCCCCCGAACCTTCGGACAAACTGTTACCTCCTATAATGTTTTGAATGATATTGTTGTGGATGCGAGCTAAAAATAAGCATTATCTTCACTGCTCTGTCTGTCACCTTCAGCGATGATGCACCCAAGCAGGGAAAGTGACTGGAGCTTGTGCAGGAGGTGCCTGCAAGTGGAACGGGGACGATGAGGTTGAGCTTTCATGGAGCACCTGAAGGAGAAGGTAGGGCCATTGGAGATAGGGCAGGGAGATCTGTGCTTCACTTCCAGCTGCAAGAAGAAAGTTCTTTATTATGATGGCTTGCAGCACCGGACAGCTCTATGTCAGTGTAACTATGGGTCAGGGAGGGCAGGTTCCACACAGTCATGCTGCTGGACCTGCTTCTGATTCAAGCTCACGAGGAATCCTCTCCTGAAGGCGGAATGACCGGCTGTGAAACAGCCTTCTGTCTGTGATCAGTGCTGCATCCCTGCAGCTACTTAATGATTCTATTTTTAGATCATCCGTTCGTTTTATTTGCTTAGGAGATGATTTCCACGGCAGTGTTAATTGCCGTGTCTTTATGATTAGTCTCTGCTGACGGAGGCTGGGCTCCGATCAGGACAGTCATGTGATGAGTATATGTGTTTGTTCACTAGTCAGTGTGACTCTGCGATGGAGAATGCGCCCTGTCTGTTTGCCATGGTGGGGGGGGGGGCATCATCTCCAGAGATGGCTGCAGGGTGCTCCTCTGAACAGCTGCTAATACTCTTCCCTGGGGGAGGTCTGTACTGTATGCTTGGGTACTATTACTGTAATGTGGTATACCACAGAATTTTAGGGATATAAAAATATAAACAATAAAATATTAACATTGGCAACAAAATTAGCTGAGTGGGAGGGGCGAGAGGGATCACGCACAATAACATTTTGCAGGGGATGGTCAAAATGTACCACAGTATAATGTCTGGATCATATTACAGTAAGAAAATTTTGATACTCATAAAGCCTACTGTAGAGTTAGTTCACAATAGTAATTTTGATAAGTTCGGCTTGTTGGAATGTCACTTCTACCCCGCTCCTGGTTTGCAGTTGACCAGTGCTCACCTCATTCCCAGGGTAAGAGAAAAGAAGCACACCTTCAACATGGACAAGGTCTAGATTGAGAAGGTGAGGTTCATCAGGAGGTCCATGCAGAAGATAAATCCTTGATTTGCCACTTGCACAAGCACAGGTACATTAGTGTTCTTTTCTTCATGTAGCCCCTCTAGCTCTCTATAGGTTGGGAGGAGGGTCACAGTGCAAGGTCAGCCAGTTGGGGGTTAAGGGCCTTTCTGAAGGGCCCATCGATATGTGTCTGTTCTGCCAATGTCCAGACTCAAACCGGCGATCTTCCAATCACAGGCATGGAGACTGAGCCAGTCACCGTACCAACTCTTCCTGGAGCATCCTGAGAAGATGCCCTCAACCACCAGATAAGAGTGAATGGCAGTGAATGGGACCCCTGGGTTTAGCAGCTGGACACCCCTGTGGTCCACGCCCACCTTCAGCTTCTCCTCCCCGCTTTTTGCCCCCCATCTCAGTGGCCTGCTGACCTTCTCTTCCGGGCTCACAGCCGGTGAGTTGCTTCTGCCGCTGGTCCCTGAAATCATTTTGAGGTTAATGGTGCTTCCTATCCCCTTGGGTCACATATTGAGCCATTATAAACCATTTAATTTTTACAGTTAGCTTATTTTCAAATGTACCAGTACTATATCTTAAGGGTCCATGCCATAATATTGAGTTACAAGTATAGGAACAAATATTAAGTACGACAGAAATATGGAAAAGCAGCAGTGATCCATGGAAGCCACTGAAATATTTATATTACAGTTTCTGAGATTGTCTAAAACATATTTTTCCTAACATACTGTAAGATTTAGAAAATGTAAGGTATATAAACAGGATGCAACATTTCAGCTTTCTTTTGTTGCTGACATAAACCTAAACTAGCAGATGACCTTGAACGTCACTGATTGGGCGTCATGGCGGCGTTGTCGTCCTGCTGACCGCGTGTTTTCCCACCAGTGCCGCTGCTCTCTCGGTGGCCCTCATCTGGTGGACATCTGTGCGGCGATGGTGGCCCAGTTGGCGCCCCATGAGACCCCTCCCATTCCCTGTCTCTGTGGCCCCTTACAGGCAGGATTTCTCATTTAGCTGGGTTAACTTAAGCTAGAAGTCATGATCATCCGATAAGAGTTTAGGTTAGTAGCATTCCTATTTGACAATCATGACGTCTAGCTTAAATTAACTGAGAAATCCTGCTTCTTGGAACAGCCCCAGGTGACAGTTGATTAAGTTTGTGTTATCAAATAAGACTAGTAATTAATAATAACAGGAAGCATACTTGGTTACCCCCATGACCCTGACCAGGATGAGCGGTTGGATGATGGATGGATAGTCATTTATTTTTGTTCTGGCCCGTTTGTTTGGCTACTGGAAGGCATTGAAAGCTTTGGCCTTGCCAACTCTTTCTTTCCTTTTTCCATGTCGTTAATCCAAAAGGCTCTGTGTGGGAGGGGGCCACAGTCGGCGTGACCCCCGCCACTGGCAGCCGCTAATTTACAGGCTCCCGGTGGAGCTGCGTGCCGTGGGTAGCTGAGAAATGAGGCCCAGAAACTCCCAGCTTCACCTTAAAAAGCCAATTTATTCTGCTGCCAGAGAATAAGGAGGGATGGGGGCGGGGGGGGGGGGGGCG
>JAODJW010000035.1:20970224-20987313 GCA_026777045.1 Hyperopisus bebe | reverse complement strand
CAGTATGTAAGGTAAGGCTCAGACAGTACAGTATGTAAGGTTCAGACAGTATGTAAGGTAAGGCTCAGGCAGTATGTGAATTTTTCATACCACCATGCCACCTGGACTGCAGTATATGGTATTTTGACAGTATTTTCTAAAGCAACACTATTTCAAAATGGTATTTTGAAATCTTGGTGATAATATTCGCTGTGTGGGGGCATACAGGGGCTTGACTTTTTTTTTTTAAAGAAGGAAGAAAGGAAGACAGGCATCGGGGCTAAAATACTCGGGTCTAGGCTTAAAATACTGGGGGGGGGGAATTCAATAAGATTCACTGAATGGAGGTAGGAAGTTCAAGCACAGAGTTCAGACCAAAATTTTGTTCCAACCAACCAGTCGAGCACTTTGTGGCTCTGAGCCTTTTTCCTCATCTGGTCAGCTAGTCTGGATTTTCACTCTCTGGGCCTGAATTACCCACCCCTGTCAGTATGTTTTGCTTAGGCAAACATTTTTACTTTAAGTGGATGTTTTGATTGTACCAGTGAATTCTAGGAAACAAAATCTTAACAAGCTTTTTTTTAAAATGATTGTTCCATTTCAAGATCATCTAGCACGTGGAAAAAAAAAACTTAAAAGTTTGCCACTGGTTCTGCAAGTCAAAGACTGTTAAAGCAGGATCTGGCTTCACATGGCAACCTGATGATCCCAGTGCCAAGAGGTGACCTAAGCTGGTACTGGAGGAACCCTCAGGTTTGTGTGTGTGTGTGTGTGTGTGTGTGTACAGGCACACTCCCCTCCCCCCACAACGGGTACAAGAACCAGTTAGTACAGCTCAAGCTCTTAATTAGCAAGAGATTAACCCACTGTACAAATGTCATCACCATGGAGACCTCATCTATGGCTAAACGCACCACTGGCCCTTAAGGGTCAGTACAGCCTTGGGGCTTTCAGTGCTATAGCAGGTTAGAACCTGTTCTTCCTCATGGACTCACATTCATCTATGTAAAGTAAGCATGATGACCTAACGAGGCAGGCGTAATCATACAGGAGCAAGAAACTGTATAATATTTAACTCACACCATATTGCTCACTTCCCAAACTCTCCTAAAACCTACCTACAGTAAGCTTCACATTCTACAACTAGGCTGTAATCCTGGATCAGCATTAAAGAGTGGCTAGTGTACATCTGCACCACTGGCAAACCATGAAACAATGAGAACTTTGGGAGGTGGGCATTAGATAGGAGGTCACATTGGCTTAGAATCTGACAGCAATGCAGGACACAGGGTGGGGGTGCGGCGGGGGTGGAGGAGGGTGTTGGCTGAGGTTGCTACATGGCCTAGAGCCCAACAGCGAGGGGTCCCTACAGATCACTTAGCCCACTGTGCCTGACTTCAGGCCCAAGAACCCCAACCAATACCCTGAGATTTTGGCCAAGGATCTCTCCTCTGGAGCATCTTCATGCTGGAAGGATGAAACTTGACTCGATCATCTGTAAGTCGCATTACTTTGCCAAGCCTGGAATCCAGGAGCAAGAAACATTCCCAGCAAAAGGACATCCTCTAGAGGATCCCATCACGACTAGCTCATCACCAACATGAGCAGAGCACTTCCAGAAACTGCTGTCTTCAGATGTGCTGCACACTGACGAGAGATTAGGAGCTTAATGCTGAATAACAATGTTTTCTTGAAGGGGAACGAAACAAAAAAAACAAACTAAACCACTGATTTCACATTCTGGTGTTTCCAACTGATTTCATTATGAGGGCCAAACTGTCTTTCAAACAGTAATATTAAAGAACACAAGAAATATATATTACTGAACACACACACAAACACACACAACAGATCAATTTCTGTTGTTAAAATCATAAATATTCAACAGGAATCTTTTACTATAGGACTGTGGGGAGTTTTTCTTTCAGATCTAAATTGCAACTGCAGATTGCTATTACATCACAGTACGAGATTCCATTAATTCATACCTATAAATCCATCTTTGGACCACTTTCCTTTCTCAGGGTGTGGGTCCTGGGATATGCTGCGAATGGGCTTTCAGTGCCTATAAACTTAAAAAATTTAAATTTGCAATTAAACGCCAAGACAACTAACGCCCTTGTTTGGAAAAAAGAAAAAAAAATGTCAAAAATGTGCTACACAGGAAAGCAACCAGTAACGACCCGCTCAAACAGTCAATGTCAACAGTATTAACGATGACAGATTGCATTAATGTTTATTATTAATCAATGCAATACAAAGCATCCTTAACGCTTCTAACGACCATTATAATGCATTATAAAGGTGTCTATAGTGCATTATAGATGAGAACCTCATAGAGTATTCATAATGCATAATTAACATGGCTATAATGTGTTATGCCTTTTTATAAATATTTATAGCCAAATTTATAATACTTTATGAATGCATTATACATGGATGCTTTAAATGTTACTGTCATTTCCTTATATTCAAATAACAAAAAGAAAATATTCAAGAAAAAAATCAAACACAGGGGAAACCGCTTATAGTGATCAAGGCTGTCTGGGTGAAATTGATCACTATAAGCGCATTTTAACTGATTTTTTATTTTTATTTTTTTTACATCTTTATGTCTCAGGCAGATTGCCATCTAATTGACATTTCTATATTTATTACATGAATATACGGTAATAAAACTGACAGCGTTGATATTTGCTTAATTTTATTGAGGATTTCAAAATATAGTATAGCTGTTTTAAATACTTTTCAAATTACAATACTGCACAAATTAATTTACCAAACTGTGTATAATTCAAATACGCTATAATGCAGCTCAATATTGTGCATAAAATAATATTGCAGTTTCACTGCTGCATGTCGATGGCTCGATTTTGGAGATTTACCATAAGATGCAACTAACCAGAAGCAGACAGGACACCGCAAGGCAAAGTAGTGCGATCAAAGTTAAGTTAAAAAATAAGAATTACTGCAGTTAAAATCTTTTTCCATATGTTATGTATAAAAAGACCCAAAATGAACACTGTAAGCAGACTAATTGATTTCTATAACCAAATTATTTAATCAAGTACTTGTACAGGAAGTTTTTGAGCCATATAAGCGGTTGATCATAACTATGAATAGTTTTCACTGTATATCGCTTATATACTTATTCAAGCAATAATTTGCAGGAAAAAAAGTTTCAATGTTCATCAAGGAAGCTCAAGCCAACATCAAAACAATTATTTGCTTCTGAAAGAATAGCATTGTCACAAAATCCTGGTGTTATGGAAATGTTAATTAAACCATCAGCGACATCTAGAACAATCTGAAAGCATTTAAGGTGTTTATAGGAGACAGATGCACTACCTACATGTTACAGCCCTCGCAACAGGCAAATGGCATCTGGAGCAAACAGCCAGAGATGCCATTTTTTATAAGAGACAGAAATTGCACTTCTCATACAAAATTTGGCATGATAATAATCTACGATATTTACAGCAAATTATATCAGAAATAATCCCCCCAGGTCACAAATAGCAGTCAAGCATGCTACTATAATTTCCTCACAACTTTCCCATCTGCCAGCAGGTCCCAAGCAACACGCTAGCTAGATGGAAGGGAATTATTTCCATGAGGATCCTGTGCTTAGTCCATTTTTAGTGAATGCACATTTTTATGGAGTCATCTTTCCCAGGTGAGTCCTACCGACGACCGCCTTCCTAAGGAGCCGTGTGACCGGACAAATCAATCTTTTAAGAGCAGCGACCATTAGTGGGGTTGAAAGTTCTAGTGAATTATTAAATCTTGAACCCCGAGGGCGGAAATAGCCCCACCAGACAGTGTCCCAACTCTCAAGCATAATGTGAATACATGATATGATCTGAGATGCAGAGATTTACAAAATTCACAGAGAACAAATGAATAAACCAGCACTGAAAGACATACAAACGGGTGAAGATTCATTCAGGTGTCGAACAAACAAAGCCGACAGCAGGCCAAGGTACTGATAGATTAGTCAGGAAACAGGCTTGTGAGTTTGATCTCTTTCCAGGGAGAGAGAGGGGTGCTGAAACTGGGTCGGTGTCCAGTGTGGTCTCCCCGCATGTAAACCAGTCTCTTCAGCTTTTACGCCAAAGTGTAAATACAGTGCCACGTGGGCTTTAATACACGCCTCACCGAGTAAGATAAACACCCCGATACCCCTGAAATAAACAAGCACAGAAACACCTCACCCCTCTGGGCTCTGCGGCAGAATTCTTCACATCTGTTTCAAACACGGTCAGCAAAAACCATTTTCTTTACTCCGATCCTCATCGTAGCCACTGCTTTGATCCAATAATAAAATACAACAGCCAAAAAAAAAAAAAAAAATTGCACTATGGTAACAGAATCAGGGCTTACTTGGAGGGACAATTAAATGCATGACCAGCTCAGTAATCAGTTTTATACTCTAATCTCCTGCAAGCTCTTACTTCTAATGAAATGAGGATTTCAAAAAAGCAAACAAACAAATGGTTCAATGACTGGAAGAGTGTGTGTACATATTAATTGAGTAGTACCAGTAGGAGTAAAAAATGTAAAGAAGGAGGGAAAACTCTGAAGTGTACCACACTAAGTGCATCATAAAACAGGGACGATTATCGTGTATCAAAGGCGCTCTGAAAACCTAAATCAGTGCCTGAATATGTAACGCAAAAACACACCCCTAAGTAACCCTGAAAATCGGAAAAACATACATCAAACCTTCTGATTAAGTAAAACAAAACATATTACTTTCAGTTTGTAGGTCACATGTGAAATAGCTGCTTTCTTATCTTGTTGACAGCCTTAGTCATGATAATAAAGTCTGGTTAGACTACGGAGCTAAGCCAAAGAGCTAAGAAAGTTCCTTCCTTCGAAGAATTGACCAAGGAGAAAAATATTTCAGGAGGAAGTTGTAGACCCTCTGCAATAAGGTTTCCTTATTATGTTCTATAACTAGAATTATTTATGCTGAATGTGTGAAAAAAGCTGGATGCAAAATGGTTCAACAACTGAACACTGTGAGGGATCAGAAGGTTGCTGATTCGAGCGCCGGCTTCGGCAAAATGGTCACAAGTCTGTTGGGCCCTTGACCAAAGCCCTTAACCGTCCAAAACACTCCAGGGGCAGCGGATAGATGACCAGACCCCAACTGTATGCATACTGTCCCTTGTTAGCCATTTGACTTTGGGCAACATATGACTGAACATATGTAATATTTCATGGTGGTCATATGTTTCGCAGTGTTATGCTGCCTAGTATGCATTCCATACAGTATGATAATCGTCGTGGGAAAATACCATACCGTATGTCAGCGTGACCCTCCCAGCCCCACACGCATCTCTCAGTCTGTTTCACGCACCTAAAGGTCAGTGTGATTATCCTATTCCCACATGCATCCATTTCAACGTACGATCTGTCTGTCGGACCGGGATCCAGTCATAGGTCGGGGACAGTCTGTATCTGTACGTTTATGTCTCAAAGGAGAGCTGAATGGGAGATGTGCACAGAAGCATAACAATGTGTCATTTTCAGGACTCAACCTCCAAAAGGTACGACTCTGAACCTCCAGCTTTTTTCAAGTTATTTATAGATTTACCGTGTGTCATTTAGTAGTTGAAGCGGGCCTGAAGCCAGAAAGCAAAGGGCAGAGGGCACCAGGTATGGGACGCCAGCCCAGCCACACTCACTACGGGCAATTCAGACACACCACTTCACTTCAGCGTTATGTTTTTGGACTACAGGAGGAAGCTAGAGAGCCCAACAGGAAGCTGCATGTTGGGGCACCGGAGGCATGAGGCTATGATACTCACAACTAAGCCCCAGCGATACCACATCTTCTAACGCATGCTGCTCATTTCTCGTGATTTTTCACCAGCGACTTCCCATCCAAAGCGGAGTAACTGGTGATGTCATCAGTGCCGGACACTCACAAGCAGAGACAGTTATGGGGCCCACTCTGCTAGCAAACGCCGCTGAACACTTCACAGCAGTTTACACAGCAATAAAATGATTACGCAGCACGATCACAGTGCCGAACTCATAGTGGCAGCAAGGCAAGTTGCGTCCGAGCAAAGACCCTTCACTGGAGAGGGTATCATCTCGGTGCGAGCTGGGGAATTCGTTGGGCATCCAATCATACAACAGCCCCACGCTGCAAACCGCAAAGAACACCGGTAATACAGGTAGAGTCAATTCCATTCCATGGCGACACAAGAACGACCTGCTTACCCACTCACATTTCAGCTCCACCAACACACATGGGCTTAACAATTAGTTGACTAGAAAATGAAGTGTTCAGACATAAGAAATAGACAAATGGGGGGGGGGAGGCTGACTGACATTCACCTTTTAATCTAAATTAATTTTAGGGTTCTCTGCACACTTAGACATCCTCGTAAACGCAGATCTGAATGCGGACCGGCCAACAGCTCTGAAGAGACCCACAGCTGTATCGCATCACTCATCAAAGACTTACAGGTTCAATAAGAATATATAAAGAGAGGCTACTGCCTCTACACTGTTGAGGAGAGCACTTAATTCTCGAAGAAATTCAAGTTTCGGGCTTGTTAAAAGGATTAATATTAGAGGGATACAGAAGTCACTTTAGATTAAGGCATTGACTTATAGCCAAGACAGTTTCCATGCCTCTCTGACCACACTTCAGACGCTTTTGAAGGCAGATGCAAATACAATAAGGATATAAGCTTAGTACTAAAATTCCAGCTTGTGCATTAACAACCGGAAAGACCGAAACACATTCAGTGGTAATACTTTCTTTCTATGATGGAATTTCAGTCAACATGAGCCGTCCTTAAAGATTAAAGAGAAATGCTCAATCACCTTGCAGTTAGTAACCAGTCGCTCCACACACACACACACACACACACAGACAGACACACTCACACCCGCCATAGAGGTTGCATCTGTCAGCCAATTACAGCCCAAGAAGATCACTATGACAAGCCATGGTCTCCTACAGCGACTCAATATTGAACACCATGCAGAGCCCAGGTTTAAGGCAGGGCCTGTCAGCTGCTGTCCTGTAGGCCTGTCATATGTCACCATTTTCATTTTCCAAGCACTAAATTAGTCTTTATCCAACCTCAACACTGGTTTGGATTTAAATGATGAGAGAAACATGCAGCAAGTGATGAAAAAAGTTAGATAGCTATACCAGGACCTTGGAAACAAACAGCTGTAACTAATTGTGAAGACAACAACTGGAATATGTAGCACAAAGAATATAAAACCAGTAAATGACAGGTATTGTTTTTAATCCTGCTTTCACTGCTGCTTCTGCAACATCCTTTGTTATGGACAGCCATTTTCAGAGCAATGACCATCCCAGGCTGGTGTGTGCCGTGTCCTAGGATGACCTTATAAAACTCAGGCACCCCTCCATCCAAAAGAAAAAAAAAAAACATTTTCCGTCATAATTTTTTAAAAACTTAAACTAGGCTACAAGTCACCAGCTGCAACGACCAGCTATATACAGTACAGGACGACTGCTTTGGTGAGTGACAACATTTATAAGCACCACCACCAAGCATGAGCCCTTCCACGCAAAGGCTTTTTGATGTGCCAGATGTTAAATGAGATCTTGTTGCGCACCGACAGATGATCAGCTTAAACAAAAGATAATTAAAGCCAACTTGCCAGCGAAACGCAGGTGCATCTTCAAACCGCGCGGCTGCCCAGAGATCACAGTCCTGTGACCGGCGCTCCTGCATGGCTGAGTAAACGCACTTAATTGATGCCAGGCAATAAAACGCTCCCCCGGAGAAGCACATTTTTAACATTTTGGACTAAGGGTAAAGCGTGTCGGAGCGCTGTAATATCATCGGGATCACTTCAAAGCGCCCCGGTGCCCGTTTCAATCGGCCTTTATGCCGCAGATCATGCAGCGCGTTCAGCAGACAGCCCCCGCTATCCTAAATTACACCCTCAGACGCGCAAGACTAAAAAGGCGTGGCGATCTTCGGGAATCGGATTTACTTATTCTGCTTTTCTCGTTACTTGTGTTTTCTTTCTTTCTTTTGAATAAGCGGAAACTAACAGTGAAATAAACATACTCGATCCATCGCTAGATGTATCACACACGAAACGACTAGCAAATATTGCAAATTAGGATATATATCTATATATTGTATTGCTACAGAGCCATAGTGGTATTTTGATATACTTGCTCAGGGACCGTAATCAGGCGAATGTCCATTGGGGTTTTTTAATTATAAGGCCTATTTTGCGAACGACTGGTATTTAATAACACCCCGGTTTTATAGTGCATGAATAGTTTCTTCATGTTTATCTGTGTTTGAACCTATTCAGACAAATCATTTTCCCCCTTTTTTCTGATTTCAGAAAAATGAGAGGTAGAATTTTGTTTTCCTCTTATCTGCTATAGGCATACGTACTTGTTGCACTGACTGGCATTTAGCTTTCCTCTTTACCGGAGAGAGAATATGTACGGAAGTTGTGTGAAGCCAGTAACCACCATAAACGCTTTAAATTGCAAATTAGTAATAGTCCATGTGGTTTTCGCATATGCGAGCACTGATTCCTGTGTTGGCTGCTGGGGACGAATATTGTCCGCCAATTATTCTCAGATGGAACATAATCTAATCAAGGTTATTTGGCTAGTCTGCAATTAAATCAGACCGGCAATATTCAAAACATCCCAGTTAATGACAGCTGAATACTCCAAAGGGCAGTGGCAACCAGACCATAAGGCTGCCACTGTCTGTGATAAGACGTAACAGACTTGAAACAGAAACCAATCAATATTCCTTCAGAAATATTAGAAAGCATTAATTAACCTACCAAAACGACGTTAAAACGCTCTTCCAGTTCACATTGCTCCGGCATTGGCAGTTTCAGGGGCATATGCGCAGCCCTGAAATCAGTTTGTTGAGAATCCATGCTCCCCGCGTTCCCCATATCTGAGTCTTCTGATAAAACAGCGATCAACCTTCACTGACAACCACTGCGACTCGGGCTAGACGTTAAATGGGTTTATCATCCGCTGATACTCCGCAGTCTTGTTCCAGGCTGGTCACACCGCAGCGCAGCGCCGGAGGGGAACATGCGCGTCTCCCCCCTGCATCCTGCCGAGAGTCTTAGGGATTCCCCAGCCTTTCCATCTGCTGGAAGGACGGAGGCGCTCTCTAGCCGTATCTTGCACAATTTCTGCACCCCTCCCAGTCGGCTGCGATGATGATGTTCATGATTCAGACTCTGCGGATCCCACCCCCCCGGCACTGACAGCACTCTGAGCACGACCCGAGTGACCAGGACGCCCCGCAGTCACTTCCCAAAACAATGCGCCCATTCAGGCTGCCCCCCTGGGCGTGCCAAAAGCCCTAGCGAAGGAGACTTGATATTTCTTATATTGCATTCTGGTACTTGGAGTCTTTTTTTAAAAAAAGGTGTTTTATATATCGATGAAAAGTGACATTTATTTGGTTTTCGTGTTTTCCGTTATGTTTTTTTTTAACTGTATGGATATTAATTACTGAAAGAAATACATTTAAGGCTCCTACAATCCACACAAGCGTGCCACGCACTGAAAGTAAAGTGTTTGGTTTGATTAATTTTATCTAACACAATTTTAGACTACCTGGTTGTAATAGAAGTACGCTAGGCTGACATTTACGGTATTCAATGAGAATAAAATACGGATTCCGTATAACTCGACAGTAGGCCTACGAGAAATGAGAGAGCATTTTAAATTAAAGCATGTATGGGATAATTGATTAGAAGATGGATGAATGAAATTTTGAGTAGTTCGAAACTTCCAATTTTTCCTTATTTGGGTCAATTTTTTTACATGGTATATGTGAGGAAATATCTGTGTATGTGTTAGTATCAAGGGCGTATGGACGGTATAGGGACACATCCTTTCCGGTATTGTAGGGGTTCGGGGCGGGGGTTCAGGGCTGATTTTTGTCCCTACCTGTGTGTCCTTGGTTTGCATGCGACTCAGATCAAGGTGAACTGATCATGGCATATATAGGCAATAAACGCCCCAATTACGTGGTCTACGTCTTAAAATTTCAAAGCATTATTCAGGTCAGGGTTGGCTTCCATGACTATTTAAATAAATGCTTAAGATAAGACCGACTTTCACCAGAGCAGAAAACACGTGGTAATTTAACTATAAGCTCATGTGATTAAACTGGGGATTATACAAACCCGCTCATGCAGGCTACTCACCGTGCCAAACGGTTAACTCCGCTAACTAACCAACAGGGGTAGGTTCTTCATTTCTGAGTTAATAATTAGAGTAGATGTCACCTTTAATAGGTACTTTTGCACTGAGGCAGCTAACACATTAGAGGAAGAAAAGTCAGTGACAAAAACGGAACAGAGAGGAGGCAGAGAGTGAGCAGACCTGGTACAAACACCATGTTCTGAAAGTTAAACAGTAAGTGACCCGCTGGAAATAAACCGACTCACTGTAGCTTGGAATAAAAACATGGATGGAAAAGAAAAAATCTTAATATTACTAATTGTGACACACTATAACTTATGCATGAGAATATTACCTTTATTGCGTAACATCATACCAAAAATGCTGCATTCCCCAGCTTACTGCCAATAGCTGTACATCTTGTTACGGAAATGATTCATTACCATAACTTATAATGATTCAACACAAATATTTGCTCACTTGACAAAGCTTGCCCGAATAGAAATAAGGACAGATAGCAGCCAATTAAAAAGTTCTACACAGCTAGAAATATGTAAACCAGTATGGTTAAAGCTCATTCTAAGGTCTGACCCACATATGCTGTAACCTGAAGGCATAAAGCTACAAGAGAACTGTGGACACGTGCCAAAAATAAGACTCAGAACAATATGATGTCTGTGTGTGGGTTTGCCTAGGACGTCCCGCTCCCAGATGCCGGTTAATTTGTCTTTGCCCTTTGACGTATCGCACAGGCCAGTCCAAGCACGAGAGAGGACAGATGCGGCACAGTAGGGCCATTGTAATCAGGCAAGTCATCATCTGTCCGGGTGAGCTGATCAATCAGGCAAACATCTGCGTTACGCTGAAATTCATGCCACACCGGGAAATCGAAATTTTCGTGTCATGCTGTTTCACCAAATCTGGTATACAGGGGGTAACATAAAATACAGCTTCTAACTCTTTATATTTTAATTTTGTATTTTTAACAAAAATAAAACGCTGTTTCACTAAATATACAAACCTTTAAAATGTTGAAATTTATGCCTGCTAATTATAATCTCAATAAAATATTGATTTAAAGCAGCCATCCATAATAATAATACGCTAGCGACATCTGGTGGTTCCAAGATATATTACAGAACATGATAAAAATACGACACCTGTCATGATTGCATTTTTTGAGCAAAAAAAAACATAAAACATCAGTGCATGCTAGTGAATGAACCTTTGCGTAAATCGGAGAAAATGGATGAAAAGGAAAATATTAAAATGGAAGAACACAGGTGCGTTTCATAATCAGTCCATACAGGTAATACAACATAAAACTCAGAGTACGCAGACTATATCTCCCTCTGGCGGTCAAATGGAGAAGCATAAGCTGGAATTCTCACGTAGTTTATCTGTACATTTTGTATAATGTTTACAGTAGTATTTCATATGTTTGCATGAAGGTTAGTGGTTATAACCATTTCGAATTTGTATCCGTATTTGCCAAGTTGAATTCAGGCGTCATCCTAGATCATAACTTTGGGTACAGCATTGGGGGGGGGGGGTCTCCATTAAAGGGGGTACCGGAGGTATTGGCTGGTTTTGATTATCGGGGTGAGATTACAACCCCCCACCACAATAATTTACCCCCATAATTTATGGCCATGACTTCAACTATCTACCTTCAAACCGCAAGATGTTTAAGTTTTAAAATATGTTGTTCAGTTTATCGTCACTGTTCTATTATGCAAATTGTTTTCAGCAAGGAAATTTTAACAACATAATAATGATGCACCTTTTAAATGGGTCTTTTGAGATTGAACAGGGTAGTGGATGAAATGTTCTTTTCTTCAGGGCGCTGTGTCCTGCTGCGCATGGAGGTACGAAGACGTGGATCAGACTTGTTGGTTTGACACATTCCACCCACCTGCAATTGGCTAGACATGCACCCGGCCATCCACATGATGCAACAGAAAATGGGATTCATCAGACCAGATGACCTTCCATCACTCCACAGTCTGGTTCTGACAACTACCTGCGAATTTTAGGCGCATTCAGTGGTGGACGGGGGTTCGCATGGGCCCCCTGACTGGCCTGCAGCTATATAGCCCCACAATCAAAGGGCTCGATGTCCTGTGTGTCACTATCAGAATTACCTGCTGTTTGTGCCACAGTAGCCCTTCTGTAACAGATGTGATAAACTTTGTTTACATCCCACATCGATGAGTCCTGGCCACCCATCACCCTGTCAGTGGTTCATGGCTTTTCCCTCCTCATCCCACTCTCAGTAGGTGCTCACTACGGCAGACCCTGAGCCCACAAGTCTTACCGTTTCAGAGATGCTCTGCCCAGTCATCTGGCCATAAAGCTTTCGCCCTTATCAAAGTCACTCAGACTTTTATTGCTGCCCCCATCTTCTGCATTCAACATGCCAACTACAAGTATTGAATGTTAGCTTACTGTCTAATATATCCCAAACCCTAACATGAACCATTTTAATTAGTCTAATATTTTTATTAGTCAACATTATTTGCTTCATGTGGGGATGGTCATTACTTTTTAGCTCATCCGTGTAAATAAATTGTGAAACTTTAAATAGTCCTCATACTTATCAATAGAGGAACAAGTGATAACTATTCTTGTTATAGGAAATGCTTTTAAAGAATTTACATTCATTGAAGCTTTGACTGACACTCACGACCAGCAATGCATTCAGAATGAATTTTCTCATAATATATCACCTACTCAGACTGCCTCTTTATTAAAATAAACATGGATGGCTTGAGTTCATGCTTCAGTCAGGGAAGCTTCTTTCTTCACTGTAATCCCATTCATCATTCATTCAACACAAATATGGTTTTTGTGATAACATTTATTCTGGAACAGTGAGTAACTACAGCTGTAGTGTATCTCATTACTTGAAGTCAGCAGTTGGTCAAACCGATACACTTTATAAAAATTAAAGACATAATGGCCTATAAAATAGTGTCACTTGTTTCGATTTGTCTATAACTGCAATTCAGGAAACGGTGGAGAGCTCCATGCTTAAAACTTACGCAGAAAGTATGACACGATATGGACTCTGTGCTTAAATAAATTTAAAACTGATGCATTAAAAAACATGATTTCAAAAGAGGGGGGCAAACATGTCAGCAACTTCAAACATCAAACTGAAAGGAAAACACACAATCACATGTGGATGTCAGTTTGGCTTCTTCGGTTTTTCTAAACCTCTTTGGCGAAGTGCGGAACCTGCTTATAAACTGGTTGGAACATCACTGGAATGTCGATGATGTCGCAGTATTAATTAACGCCTGATATATGCTATTACTGTTAAGAGAGAAAGTGCAGGATCATAGGGACAGTGTGATAAAAGTGTGCTCTTCCCCCATTGGTCAGTCTGTCAGGGGAAGCAAGCGGTCATGAAAACAGGATAAGTTCACTGGCGAAGGAGTTCACATGTCTTTCTTCTATTCCTCCTCCCCCTCCCCCTCCTCCCCAGCATCCTCTCCTTCTTCCTCGGTCATGAACTCCACAAGGAGCTCGGCCGTGCAGGTGGCCTCACCCAGGCTGTTGACGGCCTTGCAGGTGTACTTGGCGTCGTCGTCGCTGGACACCTCAGAGATGACCAGGCTGCAGTTCCCTTCCTCGTCGTAGTCTATCTGGAAGTGACGGGTCTCCTTGATGGGCTGGTCGTCCTTGTACCACACCACTTCTGGGTCAGGGTATCCTGACAACATAAATCAGGAAACTTCAGACGCTTAGAGGTTCAGAAAGACTGCAGATACAAAAAAGAGAGACCTCACAGCACAATCATCGGGGTGTGATGTCAGCAGGGGCAATTGCATTGCCCTGAATTGGCTATATTCAAAAGTCAGAAACAGTAGGATATACTATATGTAAGCTATTTTCATTATATTAGATATAACAGTAGGTTGATCATGATTGTTAAATCCTAGGTTCACTTGCACCATTATAAAAGCAAGTAAACATTTCTCCATGTAAAGGTAGTTTTTATGTGTTTCTTTAAAGTTGAAATGGATCTCATTAATAGCTTCTCTGTGAGTCATCTGTAGGGAATGCTTTGTTACATAACTGGTGCATTTTAAGGCTACTGAAACCGCACATCTGGTTGTGGCCTGATCATAGAGAGGCGTTTTCCGTTCAGCAGCGCCTGGAAGGCAAAACCGGAAGCGGTTCCAGACGGGGATGCGTTTACCCTCGATCTTGCAGTCGAAGCGAGCGGCGCTACCCTCTACGACCTCCACGTCCTTTATGACGGTGATGAAGATGGGCTTGGTATGAGGCTTTTCTTCATCCTCGATGGTCTCCAGCAACTGGTTGGCCAGATCATCTGTGCCCGCGGGTCAAAAAGAGGATCATTCATAAAATAACACTGACATTCATAAAATAATCCTCCTGAAATGCTGGACTGTCTCTGGCTCCATGGAGTAAGCACCGATTTTGGGTGTCTGCGTTACCTTCAGTTGGGTTTCCGGTGGGAGAGCCACCCTTCTTTGCGCTGATGCCTGACAGCATGGCCATGGAGGACAGTCTGCCGATGGCTCGGACCGCGTGACCCGTTTTCTGTTCGGAGGAGCAATAAACAGGGTTTTTGTCTGTTAGTTATGCCACTTAATTTCATGATTCCAAGAACACTGAAACTCTAATTAGGGGCATCTAAAGTTGGAAAAACCTGACTTCAGGACTGACATTTGAGAGATACCTGGGTGAAGCGGCCTCCTCTATAGCAGAATTGGGAATCTCCCTACCTGCCATTTCCGCCTCAGAAGGTACTTCTTCATTCTCTCCTTTGAAAGCTGCTTGGCCTCCATGGTCTTTGTGTCTTGCTTCAGCCAGGGATGGTCTAAGCACTGAGGACATGTCAACCGAGCCCTGCAGTGGGAAGGAAGACCACATGCACGAATGTCCTTCTTATAGACCTCACCCTACCAGACTGGCACCACGAAGGTAGCCGGTCACTAGCGAGTGTAAGTCCCATTTCTGAAAGGTAAGCATGTGACATGTCGCAAATGTTTATTCTAAATTAGCTGCATCAACCAGAGCTCACTTTAGGTTTTTCTTCAGAAGTTTGCTGATGAAGTCTTTGGCCTCCTCGGAGATCTCGTCGAAGGCCTCGTCCTCAAAATCCCACGTGGCCGAAGTGACATTCGACAGTGTTTCATTGTCATCGTCTCCCATGAAGGGGGAAAGTCCGCTCACACTGAGGAAAGGCAAACGTCACAGCTATCAGAGAGGCTCAGAAAGATAAGTCCAACTGCTGTTATGAAAATAATGAGATGAAGGCAGGAGAATTCTTAATGAAGCCCTGTAGCAGCGTTTTATGCTATCTTACTGTTAAAATAGCATGCACTTTATACAACATAAGCAATTTAGTCTAAATAACAGGTCAATGGTACAGCAGCAAGACCATTCCTGAAAGCTAAATTGGTGACCTTTCAAGTCAAGTAACCAAAGCAAAAATGCTACTAGCTAGCGCTAACACGGCTCTTCTCCATGCTCTAGCTAAGGCAAGAAATGTACAGCATGACAATCTGTAAGAGATTTATGAGATTTACACTCAGAGCAGGGGTGCCTGCTCTGCCCTAGTGGTGGGTCTAGCTGGCTAATTGAAGTACAAGAATGAAAAAGTTCCTGCGGAACGGCAGGGCCATGAACCTTGGCCTATGGCCTAATTGGCCCAAAAATGTTCACCTTGATGACTATAAAAGTAAATGCACCTCGGTAACCCTATCTGACAAATGTTATCAATTGTGTTTTTGTTAATCAGTATGCAACTATACTGTTAGATGGTAACTCCTTCATGGTTGTCTGCATCAGCTTGGCTAACGATTTAGTGAAGTCATCACAGCACCGTTGCTTTGGCCCTCAAATTCCTCCTCCTTAAGTTGAATTTTTGTGCCCCACTTTTAGTCCAGAGGCACGCATGGGATTACATTTTTAAAGCATAGTTACACCTCCTCACATGCCGAAGAATGCAATTTGGATTCTTTTATTCTCTGATGTTCTCAAGAAGCTTTTTCTGGGATCAATAATTTATTGTGCTGCCTTGGCTTGCCCCGGTCTGACACAGAGCGACAGATTCCTGGTCACACTCCTCACTTGCTGTCTTAGAAACATCAGTAATATGGTGTGTAGGACAGACGGGACTGTTCCTCACTCACAGGATGTAGCAGATGACACCTATACTCCACATGTCGGTCTGATAGCTGATGGGCTCATAGTTAATCACCTCCGGAGCCACAAATTCTGGTGTCCCAAAAAGAACTTTGAGGGATCCCGAGTTTTCTGTGAGCAAACGGAAAACAGAATTAAAAGATGCGTCAACCATGTTTGGGGAGTAAGGTTTCCATATTCAAGGAAAGCGACGTCTGAGGGCAGGTTATTCAGAAATCCTTATGCCATTTCACCTACTGCCCTCCAGACAAAAACAGTAAGAGTTTTATTTCCCAGGTGAGACCCACCTAATCGACGGGCGAGGCCAAAGTCGATGAGCTTGATCTTGCTACCCGTCTTGTTGACACACATGATGTTCTCGGGCTTTAGGTCCAGGTGGACGATGTCCTGGTTGTGGATGAAATTGACGCCGTCGATGATCTGCAGCATGTACTTGATGACCTCGCGCTCCGAGAGCTCAAAGTCCTCGTCGATGATCCGCTCAAACAGCTCCCCTCCAGAGATCCTGCGATATACGACGTGGGTTTGAAGAGGTCACAACACATCAAGTCAATGCCGCATCATACTGGTGACATTGCCCTGCCGTATCATAACAGCACGTCAAATCACATTCATGACATGTCATCACAAGGCTTTTCTTAATAATTGTAGACATTGCAAAAGTTTTCATGTCAAACCAATGTCATTCCAGGCACCCTAATATGTCAATAATCCATCTTCAAAAACTAA
>JAODJW010000035.1:20940853-20957581 GCA_026777045.1 Hyperopisus bebe | reverse complement strand
GGTCCCCCCCCCCCCCCCCCCCCCGTGACAGTGGGGGCCCCTCATCAGGCCGTGGCTCTGGCCAATCGGCACGGGGCTGGCGTCTCCTAGCGCCTGTGCTACGCCGTTAAATACATCAGCCTTATATGGTGATGAGTGCTTCCAGTGGGAAGAACACAAAAGATTTTTTCACAGTTGCATCTCATTGCAATGCTGTAGGTATGTGTCTAAGCTCCGTCTGAAGCTAAATATAAACCTCAGTTGTATATAAAGTCGACGAATGGAAGAGACCATTTTTCTTCCCCCCTTTATAGGAAAAGGTTGAAGAGATGCAGGAAGGATGTGGGACTCAGGAACTCTAGGAGAAATCCGAGCCCAAGCATGCGTACTCCAGGCTGATCTCGTAGTCTCCGGCATGGTGGGCCTTCACCCTCCTGATAAGCAGAGACACCACGTCCTCCTTCTGCAGAACCTCGTAGTCCAAGCCTGAGGACAACGCCCGGCCAGCCTTCTTCCACTGGAACTGTGGAAAGGGGTCCCCGGCGATAGCGCAGGACAGCAGAGCATGCTGACCCAAGCAGGCCGTCAGGGACTTGGGTTTGGTGATGAACCAGGGCTGGACTCCATCCTGGGGTTCTAAAAAGGAACGGTACCATTACGACCCGGATCCGTCCTTGTTCAGTGGGATTATACCATGACAAGGGGAAAAGGGACTAAGGTGTCTGAGGCGTTAGACTTAAGTAAACCAACGTTTAATTCCCCAAAAAGTAGCTGCCATACGGTACTGAAGCAGACTTATTTCACTGAGCTCCCAGTATAAACGGTCAGAGCAGAAAATCTGTGCAACACGCCCTAGCTGGTCATCTGCTGGGCAAAAATGGCCGTACAAGCTTTTAGGGACACTGATCACAGCAGAGATATCAAGATGTTTATTGCTAGATTCATCACAGATAACGGGAGTGACTGTCAACAGTTTTTGCGATATTTATAAACACGTAAAGATACATGAAGACCAAAAAAGGTCATGGAAAGAGCCGATTAAAGCTATCTGCCCAAAAGGTGGCCTTTGCAGATGGTGCTGGGCTCATACCTTGTACCGTGAGGGTGGCCTCAGTGTGGGCTCCCCCCAGCTCGTTCCACGCCTCACAGGTATACTTCCCAGTGTCCTCTGGGAAAACCTCCTGGATCACCAAGCTGTGTTCGCTGCCCCTCCGCTCAAAGTGGAAGTCCTCCGACTCCTGGACCTCTTGGCCGTTGTGCAGCCAGGCGACCTGGGGCTGGGGGCAGCCTGTGCCAGAGGGGGGAGACACATATCGGGGTGGGATTCTGGATGCCCTACTGATTAGGGATGGGCATAGCGGGAATAGCTGTAAAGCTCTGCATCTCTGTGAAGGCGCCATATTTACTGTGTAAGGAGAGAGGAGGAGGGATACCGACTGTCACGGACATGTTGTAACACTCACGCTTTCAGACTCTCACGCTCATGCGAGAAATCTTATAGCAAATCTATATTATTCCATTATAAACAGGGATGGACATAACTGGAACACAAGTACGCATTCACCTTTAAAAATGATACGTGAGACAATTGATTGTGGTAACGGTATAAAGGCGTGCTTATTTTATGTGCATTTGCGCTGCTATGACAAGAAAATACCTTGCATTTGAAGTATATAAAGATTAAAATGCATTATATTTTATTTTATAGCCACTGTGGGCAGGGGCGGCTTAACGCTTAGGGAAACGCAGTTGTAACTGAAAGACTGCTGGTTTGAATCCCCGACCAGCAAGGCACCACTGAGGTATCGTCCCCCATAGCACTGCTCCTCAGGCGCTGAATTAGCTGCTCCCTGCTATGTCACATATGGGTTAAATACAGAGGACATGTTTCGTTATTGTGTGCTGTGGTGTGTCAACAATCACCACTAATCATTAAATTATTTCATATCAACCTGATTATAAACTTCCAATTAGATACGCCAAAAGTGTAGGGGTAGTTTGCAAACCCTACAGACTATTTACACGGTAATAAACTGTTACATGCATGTAAATGTGTGTGCATGTAAGCGCAGATTAGTCTGAATTGAAAATCTCACGTCAGCCAGCTGACCGAAGCTGGAAACCCCTGGAGGAGACAGGTGTGTGTACTAATAATAAGAAAAACGATGCTTCAAAAACAGCTGTGGGTGTGCAGATCGTGTGCATTCTGTTGACCGCAGACTGGTTTAACTCACTTCCCATTGGTAACTATTTGCTGCTCCTGTGTTAATCCAGGCAGTGACTGATGCAATAAAGATCAACAAGCTAATAATTATGACTGGAATGAAGAGTCAGAGTGACAAGGGCTCACAGAAGGTACCCCAAGCACAAAGGTACATGTCCTATAGCCTTGCACAATGTCACCAATGATGTGACTTGGAAAGTTTGCCGAAAACAAAAGGACAAATGTTACAATTTCCAGGTATAACTGATGCACACTGTTTCTTCCAAATCTGGACTGAGAAGCTGAAGTTTTATCTAAAAATGACATTTCATGCTTTATTTTTCATAAACTGTCTGAAGTATATGGTCGATGTTCCTGTTCAACCCCTTTGAAGTGTTTCAATGTTTGTGTAAATGACAAAATATTAGTTACACAACCAGATGTTCAAATGGTTCATATTCCAGGTGGGTGAGGCAGGGTTAGGGTTAGGGTTAGGTTTATGGTTAGGCTTAGGATTTGGGTTAGGATTATGAATGACTGCTTATTAGTCCAGTTAGAGGCAGGGAAGGAGAGGCACAGAGAACTGAATTCAGTCTCCAAAGCAGCATTTCTGATATCCCTGAACTCCAGTTATATAGCAGACATATTTCAAGGTACAAGCAAACTGATATGTAACAAATATGTCACATAAATATTCTGGAGATTCATTGCCCCTAGGACGAGCAAGGAATCTTGAAAAGGCATAGAATCCACTGCCCTGATGTGAACCTTTGTGTAAAAGGAACAGCCAGTACATTGTGAATGCTTTGGATCTGCTATCTGAGAGGACAGCGTGGATTAAACAGGCAACCTGGAGACGCCACCATGTTCCTCTAGAGATGTTATCAGAATTTATTAGGAAGGCCAAACATAGACCAGGGTTATCGACAATAAAGGAAAGGGCCCAGCAGCTGTTTCGTGTAAGCGTGTTTTTAACCCCAGCCGAACGCTCAAACATTTAAAGGGAAATGAAGATTAATGGAAATGGATAGCATGCATGGAATTCCTCACAATAAGTAGCGGCAGCTATCACCCCTTTAAGGGAGGGACATGGTCAAACACTGGAGGCCAAATCCAGATCTGTTACTGAAACAAGAATGTGAACATTGAAGGCCTTTGCTTGTTAAAGGAAAACGCTTCTTATCCATATTGACATTTTAACCTTTAAGTCATATAATACACTTTTTTAGACAATGCTTACACCAAAAAAAATACCCATTTTAAAGCTGAAAATTTATTCGAAGAGTTATAGAGTACAATGGCCAGTATCCTTCCAGAATTTCAGGCAATAGCTCTGAGTCCTTTACCACCAAAGTAAAGGAAAGAGACACACATTAAACCTTAAACAAACTAACTAAAAGTACAAAGATGCAAAAACACATACATTCTGTTTAACAAAATATGTTACATCTTCAAGATGCATAACTTAAAAATCAAACTATGGAATACTGTCCACATAACAGTAAATAGCTTGTCAGACCTTGAATACCAAATTAGAGTAACTGTATCCATCTTCTGCTCATATCTCACACCCAGAGACAACGCAGAACACACAACACTTTGTTCCAAACAAATCATCTCTGAAGTCCTGTGAAGGTATGTTCATTACTGCGGCCCATGTGGAGAATGACTTACCAGCAGTCACATGGAAAGAGTAACAGGCAATGCAAGAAGCGCCTCTCATTCATATTTACCCTTTATCTGTAGCTTGGAGTAAATCATTTTACCTGTAGGTTAAGATAGGGATGCACATGTGTAGCTAGGGGCAGTACTTGTAACTTTGAGGGATAAAAGGTCGACTGTAGTTGTGCCTGTAAACAAACCCCAGGTACCCATACTGTAGCTTTAAGTAGGGACCATTTCCATAAGCGATTAGCATAGCCGTGTAGCTCTTGTACTAGGGCCTACAACAGGTTCATCTGTGCTACCTTGTAGAGCTACTCACTCTTGGCGTCCTGTAGCTAAACCGTGAGCAGTCATACAGCCACCCGCTGCTTTGGGGAGGTACCCTTACCTGCCACCTTCACCGTCATGCAGACACGGCTGCCGTCCAGCACCTTCAGGTCGGCCAGTCCCCTCAGGAAGGTGGGGGCCAACGGTTTCATTGCCTCGCTCGCCTTCCCATGCTTTGTCCCTTCAGAAGTCTTCCTCTCTGAAAGCCATCACACAGCACAACTTCCTGTGATCTAAGGTTTGCTTCCAGATACATGTGCATCAAATCACATCACAGATGCCAAAGAGGCTTAATGACATCAAATCAAGTACTTCTGTACAATCATTTTCTTCATATTTCTTAGAAAGAGAAAGGGCACACAAGGATTATGATGCCAAAACTATGGAGAACAACATGGAACCACGGAACACCAGTCCTCCTTGATTTTATTGCTGTGGGAGTTCAGACATGAGTGATAAATATCTTACTGAGTGGTGTTTATGCTTGAAGCAATTACAGTATGATCTTTTATCCTCTAAAACCCAGTTTTCAAGGAGCTTTTAATTTCCAGTAATGCAAGAGTCATGGTGAACATAAACTGCCCTGGCGGTTCCCCCTGGGCGGGGGGGGGGGGGCTGGGACAGCAGCTTGTGTGGGAAAGTCTAGTGTCAGACATACGTTCTGCCATAATCACTGGCATGCAGAAATTTGGCTGGGAACCCATGTCCAAACCGGACGAAAGTATTCCCTGGAAACTGGTGTTTTTTAATTTTTTTGCTGTGATCTGGACTCCTTTTGTGGTGCGCTGATAACTGGCATCATTCTGTCATGGTGGGAGGGCCAAGTATCAAAATGACCTGTCACAGCTTGGCAGGCTGATTGGTGGCAAGAGTGAGTGACATGCCATTCAGCCAATCAGCAAAGGCACTGGGACGATGGGGGTGAACGACCCATTAAAATTAATAAACCTTGAACAGTCAGCAGAATACTTAAAAAATATAATGGTAAAAGTATTATTTAACAAAAAAAAACACTATTTTGAAGGCAACTTCATGGTCTCATGGTATATTAATCAGAACATTTTGTGAGTTTTGCAGAGATCAAACTTCAAAACTTCAAAAAATGTTGTCCCCTAGAAATTGTTTCAAGGTGAAGATTTAAAGTAAAATGCCATTCAACCTGAATTCTATGGCAGCAGCACTTGGGTAATTGCTGAGTTTCACAGAGTGTGTCCTTAACGTTCAGGCAATAGGGTGATGGGGTGGTGATTGAGTGCCTTTTGCTAGCGGTAAGTCCAGTAGGGCTGTCACGCAATTACAGGTAGCCACTCAAGAAACACAGCCTCTGAAGAGAGTCCCCCTCCACACTAGCCCTACAGCATATCAGAAAGAAAACACGGGCTGGCATTGCCTTTTACATCTATTGGCCTCATCTACGGAGCTGTCCACTCATTTCCATCTATTGCCAAAAAACAGTGAGACGTCCAGGATGAGAAATGCTCTATGGAAAATTATACAGGCTCAAGAGCCACAGCACGCAAAGCCCTCGCATGAAATGGTTCTCAAACTACGTCTCTCGCTATATAAATACCCTCTCACCATGTCTCGGGCCCAGCGCTGGTGAACTTGGGTCCGAAGCCATTTTTTTCTTCAGTGCTGTTAAAGGTAATTACAAAGGCACGTTCTCACTTTATGAAGGAGGTCAAGATCCCAACGAGTGTGCAGAATTCACCAAGGTGGATCTGAAAGGAACCATCGGCGTGGAACCGCACACTAAAGAACGAAGCAGCGCAATTTTTTTTGTTTAAATATGTAGCATAACAGGTCCTCAGAAACTTCTTATCATTCCTATCTTCTTATCATATCACGGTTCGGTAAACAAAAGACAAAAAAAGAAAGATGAGAAATATCTATAAAAAGATTTGGTTTACCGTAGATTTAATGTGTGTTTGAATTGGTCCCCCCATCCCCCAGTTCACAGGACCCTGAGAAAGTCAGTGAATGTCAGTGGCCTGGCTCGCCCATGCCTCTTTACCATATAGGGATTTTGTTATACGTCGTCTCTCCAGAAGCCATAAATCTAAGCACTCCAAACTGCAAGGCCCGAGCAGGGGGGTGTCCAGGGACGATTCTGCGTGGTTCTAAACACAGGCCCGTCGTCTGTATACATACCCAGCATGCCACAGGGCAGATCCAAGACTTCTCGAAGATGTTTCCACATGTGCAAATTAAACAGCGCAGGCGGGCCTGGTCGATTAACAGTGTTTACACGTCGGTTACGTCAAAAGCCCGGTCTGTTCATCACGGAGACGCGCGCTTAAATGTCCGTGTTGGCCGAGACGTTACACACGGCAGGGGTCACTCTTGACACCCATGCAGTGAGCATGAAAACTTCTAAAGACAAGTTTGACCAGCCTGATAGCATAATTTGCCTTAAGTGGCATCAAAGTCACCTAGAAATACTCAGATAAAAAAAATGTTGGTATGACACATGAGAAACATGCAGAACAGCCAATGCCAGCCTGTCATATGATGATTAATAGCCAGCCTTGGGAATTGAATGCGAAAGCCAGTGAACGCAATGAAAGGTTGAGTTCCTTCAGCTATCTTTATAACACAATTTGTATTTTGAACGCAGCCACACTGTGAAAGCATGACTTCTGTATACAAAGGAACGCTTTTTCTTTGGCCCAAATATGGCAGCTTTTTCTAGCGCCTGGGAGGGCTGGTATGGAAAATATCACTGCCACTGTTTGTGCTGTCCCTGCCCTTTGGGTCACCAGAGATGGGGGCTGAGGACTGTCCCCCCGGGCCACCCCCTACCCCCAGACGCCAACACTCCTCACTGGATGAGCGGCCAGAAAAGCCCTGTTAATCCACCCCTTTTCCTTCACTTTTAACTGATTTCACCTCCCAACATAATAATGACCCACAGCACTCATCCAAGTCAATCAAGGAATGGTTTGAGAAAAAGAAGGTCAATGTCTTGGATTGGCTCAGTCAAAGCCCAGGCCTCACTCCCATAAATCTATGCAATGACCTACACAGGAGATTCCTTGGCAATTGGAAGGACCTTGCAAGAAAGAGTTGGATAAAACTGCCTAGTAAAGATGTCCAGAGACTGCTTCACAGAGACTTACTACTGTAATTAATGTAAAATGTGTTTCCACAAGGTATTATTTGAAGAGGCTATGTGCTTTAAATTTTAAACTTCCCCTAGTAATTATTTGTTTTTCTCTTGAATCTTGCAAATTGACTGGTCACAGTAAAGAAGTAAAAATGGCTGACATGATTTTCCTTGATTTCCGGCATCACATCATAAAACCATGCAATTTCAATGGGATTTACACTTTGCATATTGACCGTTGATTTATCTTAGGATTATGGGTGCTGTTGGCTCAGTAGAGATGCTTAAGGGGTCCTCTGCCCGCGTGACGTTCGGCACGTTTGCCTTGCTCTTCTCCATTGCCGGGCTGAGCGGGCCCCTCAATGGCGCCCCATAGTGGCTGAAGCTGAAGCGAACACTAGCACTTAGATTCTGGGGAGAGCTCATCCTGCCACTCTAAGCTCATTTTCCACCCCTTCTATGTCACCTGGAAGCTTTTAATCATACTGAACATGATTAATTCAAAAGTGCACTTGGAAATGGCGGTGTCTTTTTACACACTCTACCATGAACTTTTGTGATTTAGCTAAAAGTCAACAGTGCAACATGACTTGGGGGCCCAGTGAAAAATACGGCTGGGTGGAAAGATGAGGAGAAGGTGCAGGATGGCTGAGGAATGGCTGTAGGGATGGCTGTAGGGTTAGTTATGGGACAGCTGAAGGACAGTTATGGGATGGCTTTAGAGATGGTTGCAAGGACAGTCATGGGATGACTGAGGGACAGTTATGGGATGGCTATAGGGATGGCTGCAAGGATAGTTATGGGACGGCTGCAGGACAGTTATGGGACGGGTGTAGGGACAGCCATGAGACAGCTGTAGGGAAAGTTATGGGATGGCTGCAGGGACAGTTTTGGGATGACTGAGGGACAGTTATAGGATAGCTGTAGGGACAGTTATGGGACAGCTGTGGGACAGTTATTGGGCGGCTGTGGGACTGTTATGGGACGGGTATAGGGACAGCCATGGGACAGTTATGGGACCGCTGCGGGACAGTTATTGGGCGGCTGCAGGACAGTTATGGGATGGGTGTAGGGACATTTATGGGACGGTTGAAGGACGGCCAGGGACGCTCGTGGCATAGTACTCCGCTGCCTGCACCCACTGAGGGATCCTCAGCACTGAGGCGGTCCCTGTACGCACACAGCTGTACGCTTGCTAATACGGCTGTTTTATTTGCATCCATTCATTCTCCATAACCGCCTCTTGGAGGGGTAAGGAGAAAACCCCTGAGAAACGTCACACAAAACCCCAGAGGTGTGAGATACCAGAACTAACCACCTGGCCACTGTGCACACTGGGTTTATTTATTAGTTTACTTTAAACCGGTCTGTCTAGAATGCGAAGTGTAAACATCTGGCGTTGCTGCAAACTCATTAACCGTTAACATCTGCACCGTGAGACCTGAGGCCTGAGGTCATAGTGCTTAGCAAGGAGCAGATGTTTTGCAGACTGAGCCATGATTAATGGCAGAATGAGACTCACGTTATAGGTGCAGCCGGGGTAGGATGGGGGGGTAACAGAGAGCGCAGCACCCACCTCTGACAATCACCGCGGCCGAACAGGCAGCCCTCCCGTGAGGGTTCTCAGCCACACATGTGTAGGAGCCAGCATCCCCAATCTGGGCACCCCGAACCTCCAGACGGGCATCTCCAGCCTCGTATGAGCAGCAGGCCAGAGTGAGGGGCTGATCTGAGAGGAAGCAGCACAGGGGTCACACACCTAGAGAAGTCGCCGGCACACGTGTGCAAACACGGAGGAATTTCACACTCCTACGAAGAGAGGAACCCCCACGGAACACTGATGCAGGATCAGCCCACACACAGACCGAAGACTATCCACACACACACACACACACACACTTTTATTTTTTTGATTGCATTCACAGATCTTTGTGAGGACATGAAATATGGTCCCAACAACATTAAAATAACAGGTTTTTATCACATTGTGGGGAACATTTGGTCATAAACATAATCCACACATACACACACACACCCACATACGCATGCACGCACACACACACAATAAGAGTCACCCATACACAAAGACACACAGTTACACACACACCAAGGAACAACCGCATGAACAACAGCCCTATGAATCATCCAAAAATCTACATTTTCTTATTTTATAGATAGCTAATATTCATAAAAGTGTATTGTTTAGTCTTTAGAATCTTTTACCATTCTTCAGACACTGTACAAAAGTGCATCTATACATTAAACAGAGAAGACACCTCAATCTGAAGTAGAAATCCACTTCAGTGCCGCAATGAGGTTCACTAGAAGGCCTCTATGCATCTGCAGTACCCCACCCCAAGAAAGGCATCGACGCAGACATGTGGGGGAGGGGTGATGCTCTCTTTGCCTGGTGGTAGATTTTTGTTGATCACATGGCACATGTCAGGGACAGATTTGCAGGTCTCCTCTCCTGGTGTAACCGGGGAGGGGGGGGAGGGGCAAGGCATGCCTTTCCTTTATATGGTTCTAAGGCCTCATATTTGTTGGAGCAGTGGGTCTCCCTGCCCGTGAGGCAGTGCTAGCTGATCTCTGATCTCAGTGGCGGGCCCACGCTGGCCTGGGATTCACACAGGCACTGAGCCGCTCCCCCAGACGGGAGCAACACCCCCTTCCGGTCCCTGGGGGCGTCCGCCTTGCCCTCACATCAGCCTCTCCAGGGTTTGTTTGTCTTTTAAGGTAAAAGTACACCAGCCTACAAACAGATGTCCAAGCTCAGCGGCTCTGGAACTTCCGGAAGTTTCTCTTTCCTGTTTTTTTTTTTTTAATCACATTCTTTTTTCCCAATTCTGTTCTTTTAAAGTACGAACAAAAGTATTTGTTAATCCATCCATCCATCCATTAATATCCTAGTTAGGGACCTGGGGCTTTGCAAAATATTCTGAATTAAATGTAAATAGTCTATTACTTATAATTCTTATACAATATATAGCTGAAATGTGCATTTGGAAAGCACTCAGTTTTAAAGTGCTGTGCACAGCACATATCAAACATCCATTCAGTGCAAAGTTTGGGCACCAGCATTACTAAAGTCATTTGTCTCCTGTTAGTAAATATGAAGCAAAAACATAACTGTAGCTTTAGACTGACAAAATCCCAGCTCATCAGCTCAAACTGCTACACAAAAGTGCTCATTGTTTCACGGGAAAGAGACTTTTAACCTAATTCTCTAGTACACTACAGGACGGATCCTTGGACACCCCAGACACGAGACAGTCAAAAAGATAAACCTGAACTATACATTAGCTGGACACAAAACAGAAGCTTGGAAGGTTTCTGGTGTCTCACACTTGGCTCCAAGGTGATGGCTCTCATTTGGTTAATTTAGATCTAAATTTAATTTAAAGCACACGGCATCTCCAAGTGAGGAGGGGAAATGGATGGATGGATGGTTGGGATTAAGTGGAGTCTCAAACCTAGAAATATTTTACAGCCTAAGCCCAAATCCTTCAAACACTCCGCTAGTAACCCTTAAAGTATCCTGTCCTTTTACAAAATGCTGATTCAGACCACTGCGTACTTTTGCCAAGAAGACGAAATTATATTAACGGAAACTGAATAAGATGATGGACTTCACTGCCCTCTACTGGTGTGGTCACAGCACTACGAGAGCCCCTCACCATTCAGGAGCCAGGTGATGCGTGGTGAAGGCCTGCCCTGTACGGAGCATCGGAGGACGAAGTCCTGGCCCTCGTTCACTGTGCGTTCCTGCAGCACACTGCTGAAGACCGGAGCACGGCCGTCCGCTCTGATGCCTGCGGAGAAAAGGAAGTGGCTGAATCAAATGCTATTGGATGGTGGTGGCAGTGAGGTACATCAGTGCAGGAAGTCATTCGGGGTGACGTCCCGTCGTTTTAAATGACCGTGAGAGGGGAAGGACAGCAGTGAGCAGCACCGACTGGAGGGGGAGGGGGCGGAATAAGCCCCCCTATAGTTAGCCTAGAGGAAATTGTGCCCAAGCTGACCTCTTGAAAGACTGTACACCTGTGATACACCGTATGGCTCACTTGTTTCCAGCTTTTAACAAAGGTGTCTGTCAAATAAATGTAATGTAAATGTGTAAATGTAGCATCCTTTCATTGTCAAGGCATGTTTCTAGCTACCCTCTGCCAGCTGCACTGTACTGTACACTGTCTTGCTGTGTATGTTGTTTTGGGAGGGAAATGGCGGATGGAACTCCTGGTAGATTTTTTTTATATATGACAGGACAACAAGGAATCCCCCCCCCCCTTTACAGGGGATCAGTAAAGTCCTCTTATCTTTATGGAAAATGAGTGCCTCATCATGCAATTCTGTAAAGCTCACCCGCCAGCAGAAGGCACCTCTGCCACTTCGTTTTACTGTGTTTTCACAGGAATTACAGAATAAAATCCATATACACCGGCAACCCAAAAGGAAACAGGCCATGTGAAATGCAACACTTTTGAAAAAGCTGTTTAACGGACACTTTTGTACGAAGTCATGCATGATTATTGCCCATTTAAGTACAGCAATACGCTTAGGCTTATAGGATTTCGCAATAATATACACTTGAAAACGCCCCTGGGGCCAGGAGCTGTACCTTGGTGCTGCACAGCCAATCACGTAGACATCATGCTAACTCTGTGAAAGTAGGCTGGCTGAGGCATTTTGCCAGTGTATGAAAATATCACCGACATATGACTGCTCATATAGCATGTTTGATTTGCAGTACTTCAGTGATGAAAAGGAACGGTGATTTCTGCCGCGATGCCGCCTCATTTCTCAGCCTGTAACCACGGCGGCTCATCTTTCCGATCATCTGTCAAACAGTCAGATGTCATCTCTGTTGGTGAGTCACGAGTAAAGAGACAGCGGTGGGGAACTGCGTCTTTATGATCTTTTACCGATGGGTGCGGCAGGAAAAGCCGTGCTTATCAGATGAAGCCAGACGCGGTTTGCCCAGTCTGTTATCACATGGGACAGAGACAAAATAAAAGCTGTACTTAAACTCCACATCCTGCAGTTGGACTAATATTATCTGGCCATTCTTTTTGCTTAATCTTCAGCTGAACACCTTCAGATAATTTATTCAGGCTAAATTTAATTTCTTCGGAGTACCTCGATTATGTCAGTATTTACTCTTAATGAACTACTTTTGTTTTTATTTACTAGTTTGTTGTGCTGTGCTGCTTTTATAAGCCCCTGTGGGTATTTAAGAAGGTTAACGGAAGAGCTTTACAACAACGCGTTAATAATCAGCATTACCAATTTCCACCAGTAGATGGAGCAGTTGGGCAGCGCTAAAAATGTGCCGCTTCATTCTTGAGTCACCTCTGAGAGCGCGATCCTCCCACGTGTTTCACAGAAAACACGTTATATAAACCAAAAGGAACAATATGAACGTGGTTAATCGCCTAGAACAAAAGCCCCCTTGTACTCTCAGCCTGACAATGGCTCAATGGGCAACGCAGACGAAAGCTGCTAACAAACGCGCTCTGTCTACCCTACCCAAACTAAACGCTAGGGTTTGCCCCCCCTCCCCCGCCTCCCCCAAAACCATTTACCTCTCCGCTGCTGTCATTTCAACATCGCCGCACAAAACAATCACCATCCATCGCCCTGCTCTTCCCCAATGCGTGACAGCGCTTATAGGGCCTGACAAAAATAACACTGGCTCGCCTCGCTAACAGCAACGGCACCTGCAGCTGAGAAGATAATGTACCTCTTTCATGAGTCCCTGCAACTTCCCACACACAGGGAACCGATTACAGCCTCGTCTAGGCCAAGGTCAGGACAAAAGACACACCCTCCAAGTTAAAAAATGACTACTATTCACTTAGCAGATGTCCTTCTACATTCTGAAAGGGGCAAATTCTGCAGAGGTACCTCCCTTAAGGATACAGTGATGCATTCCTGGTCAGAATGTCATTTTTGTCTTTAGCTAAGCAAAAAGCATAACCATCTGAATGCAGCTTGGGGTCCATAAACGACCGAGAGTCAGCCTACACACACGGGAGGTTAGCCGGGGTTACAGATGCTGACAGCCTGATGGACTGTGGGTCTGTGAAAGCTGAAACAGACCTGTGAGCCCTTATCAGTATTAAACTGTCAGCATCTTCACAAGTCCAGAACGTCCACCTTTACCACCGTCTCCCACAATCCTCACTGTACCATCCAAGATCTGTAAGTGAAAATGTGGCTCATGTTGACCTATTCCAGTGCAATACCCAGCTGCATGGCTAAAAACTAACACTGGGCGAAAAAAAAAATTGTTCTAGCCAATAAAATAATAATGTTATTTGTCATTTACATGTATGTTGTGGAGGCTGTGCAAATGCGTCACTGTAACACATCTGCATATTAATGCATGCAAATTACTGCATGAACACTGAACTGAAATGATCAAAAATGCAACAGAAAAAAAATCACAAATGGCTGTCTGGTTTATCCCACTGAGAACTGTTAAGTTAACCAATGTTAGGCGTTTATTGATACACTACCCTGAGTGTCTAATTTCTCCAGTCTTTAGTTTAAAAGCTTGCCTTATTTCACTGAGAACCAGTAAACGGGTGGAAAGTGATTGACAGCATGACCCCGCCCCTTATTTCTCCACTCATTGGTTAAAAATTGTGCCTGAATGGGAGAAGCATGACAGTCTCCGCCCCCCACCCACTTACTCTTGACAAGGAGTGTCCAGGTCGCAGAGGCCTGTCCCTTGCTGTTCGTCGCCGCACAGCCAAAGCTCCCGCTGTCCTCCTTGCGAACTCTGTCCAGGCAGAGGAGGTGCAGGTTCCCCTCCTGCTGGATTCGGAGGCCCGCGCCTCCTCTCAGAACGAGCCCGTCTTTGATCCAGCTCAGGGTCGGAGCTGGAACACCTGAAACTGCATACAGCAAAAAAAACATCGTCTCTCATATTACTAACCATAAGGTGGCGTAATTGCTAAGGAGCCAGACTCTTTACCCAAAATTTTTCTTTGTAAAGTTCAACAAAAGAGCACAGTCATATCCCTGAGAAAGCCATTGTAAGTATGAGGAAAGTTCTTTCATTCCTTCAATTGTTGAAAGGGCAAAATCATAAGCTTGCAGCAGACTTTTGTAGAGCACCAGTAGCAAACGCAACTGCTTTGGGGCCACAGAAATATTTTCCACAAAAAAACATTTCCCTATGAGAAAAAAAAATCAGTGATGTTTTAAATCATGCAAACCTCAAATTCCCATGAACAGAAGATCGGTGAAGCTCGTTAGGACAAATGTCACCAGTCAGACATTAAACAACATCAAACTTAGTGACGGCATCATTCCGAGTTCTGGGTTCACCGCAAGGAACAAAGAAAGGTGGAACGCCATGTCTGCGTTCAGAGCCATTTCAAAGAGCTCAACAACAGCATAACTCAAAGGCGGAACGTCAGTTACCTTGGCATCTGAACGTGACCTTTGACCCCTCCAAGACTTCCTGACTCTGTGGCTGAAGGTCAAACAGGGGTGGGCTTCTGGTCTCCTCAAGTCTGCTGTCCCTTCCGAACCTCCGGACCTCCCTGGCAGGCTCTAGGGATGCAGTTTCTGGGACCAAGCGTTCAGCGCTGTCCCCTGCCCGCCCAAACTTGCTCTCGGTACGAGAACCGGAGCCAGGCCTAGGCAGCTGACTGGAACCCAGTCCCATGGCCTTGCTGGGATGCTCCACCATGGCCTCGGATTGGAATTTCTGGGGTTGTACGCCGGTCCTCAGCCCCTCAGCAGTCTCCTTCCTCTCCACCATCCCAGTTGGCGGGTCATCGCGTACTGGGCCACGGCTTGTGTGCTTCACTGGAAGCGGTTCGGTTGACTTTGGCACGACAGCAGCAGATGCGGCCAGACTGCTGCTGTGTTGGCTAAAAAAATTAACAAAAATAAAACATGGTAGAAATCCCATAAAGTAGACCTCCCTGTCAAGGAAATTATGCTGCGTAGAGTCTGGGTGACAAAATATGACATGCGATAATGTAAAACACAGGGAAATGTTTTGACTTACGTGTCTCCTTCAGTACAGGAACCTAAAAAAAAAACAGCAATTTTATTTAGCCGGCTAAATCAGCTGTAATAAAAATGCCCTTCACCACAAGGATCCTGTTTTAAGACAAGGCTGCTAAAATAATGTTGTTTAACAGAGAAAATGGAGACTCAGCCTTCATGCTGCAAACAGATGTGAGAAGTATTTACTGCTTTTTACAGGACAGTAGGATGACTGGGTGTTTTTCTGGGTTCTAAGCTCAGTCTGACCTTGAATCATCAGCTCTGCTGTTGCTGTGGCCTTGCCGGCACTGTTGACCACGAAGCACGTGTACGTCCCTGCGTCCTCCGCTCGCGCATCGGTGATTTCCAGGTAATGGACCCCCAGCCTCTCGAACGTGCTGAACCTCCCGCCAGATGGCAGCTCCGCCTCCCCCTGAATAGGACGGCCCAAGCCAAGTTAGCGAAGGGGGCGGAGTCACCATGACTGGCGCTCATGTGCCGGCCCGTAACCCCGCCCCCTCGGCTCAGACGCACCCTGAGCCACAGGACTTGAGGCTGGGGACGGCCTGTGATCTTGGCAGACAACTTGCCGCTCTGGCCCACCCTGAGATAGAGGCGTGAGGGCTTTGTCACAAACTTTGGTGGGCTTTCGCCCCAGATACTGGGCCGGTTCTCCACAACAGGAGTTCGCCCCCTAGAGGAAGAGAAGGAAAGGATCAAAACAAACCTTAAGACAATATAAAAACACTTGTGAATCAGAGTTTACAGGAAGGGTATGCTACCAGTTTCTTAAAAATGTGAAATCATCAATAACCTTACAATGTTTATACAGAATATGACCAGCCACCATAATTTCAACATGGTATTAAAAATATGCTAACTGGACACGCAAATAATCAATAAATCAGTACGTACTCAACAAAGGCATGCAAGAAAGGAATCCTAAGAATTACGGTTTTCTACATTCTCTGATGAATCGAGGGGAAACAGATGTACTGTAAGCCACGTGATACAAATCTGGCATAATTAAGATCAAAAGATTAGCACAAGAATGTCTGGGACAAAAGTTAAAACCGCCGACTCACCCTGCTGTCCTAGTGGAGGACGGAAGGTAAAATCTTCTCTCTGCATTTCCTGTTTGTTGTGAGAAAAACTGGATGATAGTAAACCAGGCAGACTGGGCAGCTAATTCTCACACTGTAAAAGCAAGAAGGGACTGTCACAGGAAGAACAATGAGCCTGACCTTCATCTAGAGCTGTCTACTGCCGAGAGCCTGTGGTTTTTTACAGTCGTTTTTGTGTCTGACTTAAACGGTAAACCAACGCCACTAAGCTTTTAGTTCTCGCTCCAGTGTGTTCCTTTCAGACTTTAGCCACTCAGTGCATTAACCAAGAGCTTCCAATGCAGGGTCTCAGAATCAGAATCACGTTTATTGTCATT
>JAODJW010000035.1:20896855-20940753 GCA_026777045.1 Hyperopisus bebe | reverse complement strand
AAAATGTATTTGGGTGATGGAGCAGTTTAACAGTCTGAGTGCAGTTGGACAGAAGCTGTTTTTCAGTCTGGATGTTTTTGCTCTGATGCAGCGCAGCCTCAGTGAAAAAGCCAGACACATCGATTTGTTCTTAGTGCAAAAAAACAGTGAAGGGCCAGTGACAGGCTGGCATGGCAGAGGTGCGGCCGGGTCTGGAATCAGTGTTGGGGAAGTTACTCACAAAGTATTCCATTAAAGACAGAGGTGGAAAGTTCAGGTCCAGAAAGTACAAATCTAGACCAAGATTTTGTTTTAACCAACCAGTTGAGTATGAAGTCACAATCACAGAGTACTCAACTGGTTGGTTGAAACAAAACCTTGGTCTGGATTTTGTACTTTTTGGCCCTGAACTTTCTAACACTATCAGTAATGCTGTCAAGATAAAAATTCCCACTAACATAGACAAAAACAAAAAAAAATCAATCAATCCAGCTGGACAGCAGATGACGGTTGGCCATACTGATAAACCACCCATGGTTATACATTCTGAAAGTAGGCAGATGCCTGCTGGGAAATCAAAATGAGGGAAGGTCGTAACTGGATGGCCTTGAAAATATAGGGGCTGTATCACGATTCTAAGAAAAAAAAATGGACTGTTTGACAGCAGGCTGCATTCCACTGGTTAATCCATTAAGTAGGAAGAGAAACACAAACTTTCTTCCCTGCTGTTGTACTGCATTATTCATTTGCGTGGCAGATACTATTAATGCTGTAACAAATTTCTGCAGCTGGAGTTTAACTGGCCGATTGGGGCAAACCTTGCTCAGGGGCTGACATTAATAGCACCACCCGCAAAGGTAGTAATAAACGGAATCTTGGGCCCTGTCGGGTTGTAGATCTCGTCACGGTGGTACTCTGCTGTTTGCAAGACGCCACTGAGAGGCAACAGATATTGAAATGCTTACAGAACTGGACGAGACAAAGAGGCTGAAGTATCTGCTGTTTGTAACTACAAGATAGTAAAGAGGCTTTCAGAATGTGCCATTGGCTGCATATAGTCTGACCAATCTTGGTCTAAATCCCCCTCTGAGCTTAACACAGCTCCACAGCTGACCTGCGTTCCAGGTTTCCGGTCTTTATTGCAGAAGAGGGATTAGCAAATCTGCCTGCTGCAGCCAGAGCAAGGTGCTAACAAGCCAGCGTGACTGGCTCCACAATGCAGAACATGTTCTCTATAAAAAAGATCTCAACAGCATTTTGTTGGACAAGAACTGTGATTCTGACTTTCACGGGCAAAATATTTATTTTATTGTTTATTTTTTTTAAATCTATTTAACTGACCCAGCTTACGTCGGCACTGTGAAAATTTAATCAGTTTGATAACAACAATATTATTTTTGGCTGAACCCAACTCGGCGCAAAAATGCGACAATGATGTAAGAAAAAATCTTTCTATTTTAAACTTCAGTCACTACAGCCAAGAGTGAACTATGTTTTTGACAACAAACGGCTATCCCTCAAACACCAGGCAGAAGATAACAGCTCAAAAACTCCGCCATACCAAAGTACTATTGTTTGGATCTGTATAAGAATGCACTCTTTGTCTAGCTATGGTTGAATACTTAGAGGCCAAATCTCAAGTAATACTGTACCATATAAAAAAGCCCTATACAAGAGCAAGTGCGTGTAAAGAATTGGGTTAAACAAGCACTTCCTCCTTTCCCCATAAGACTGTTAAAGCAGCTTAGAAGGAACAATATGAGGCACCACGATGGAGAGACTCCACGGGTGTTAGAGGGACCCCACCTTCCACAGTGAGATCCACGGTGACCTGACAGCTTCCGGCATCGTTGACGGCGTGGCAGGTGTAGGAGCCGGCATCCTCCTCCCGGACGGTCCGGACCACCAGGCTGAACCCCCCTCGAGGACTCTGTTCCATGGCGTGATGGTCTCTCGTCGTCAGCGGCTTCCCATCTCTGTGCCACGTGACGTGTGGTTGGGGACACCCTCTCACCTGCGCCACACACATACACAACGTCATGATGTCTCTGATGACATTATGAAGGCTGGAGAAGTTCATGAGAGCAGGAGACGTGACACTTCCTTCCAATATTTATCTCCTTCACTCTCATATCATAAAACATCCTTCCAATGTAATATTTCCCAATCCGGTTCTCGGGGACTCACAGCTGGTCCACATTTTTGCTCCCTCTGAGCTCCCTGCAAGACAGTCCACATTTTCGTTCCCTGGTAGGAGCTGGGAGGGAGCAAAAACGTGGACCAGCTGTGGGTCCGCGAGGACCGGATTAGGAAAAATCGATTTAATGTACTATCCAAACAATTAGTATTGATTACTTCATTCATGTAACCATTTTTTTCTTAAGTATATCAGGTTAAACTTTCACAGAGGAGGCTAAAAGTACCAGGAAATTCAAATGACTCCTTTGGCTGGCGCCGGTTCAACACACACACAAAAAATAGTTGTTAACCTCATATCCATTCACATCATACAGTTACCCCATGTTATAACAAGTGGTTAAAAAAAGCTAAAATGTAAAACATTTTTTGTTACTGTGAAGCAATTTCAATATAAATGAAAAAATAAATGTTTTTGCCCTTGAGTGTACTCAACCATCCCAAAGTGTTCATTTCCTTATAATATAAAATAATACATTTGGATCTGAAACGTTCATTCCACTTGGATTCTGACCACAGGAAGCCAACGGGCACGAGCAGAGAGTTCTCCGAACCAAATTACAATACTCCATTTTCTAAATACCATGCAGCTACCGGATAAAGAAAAATAAAAAGCTAAACCGTACTGGCCATGCATTGTTTACTGATGTTTACTATACAGTATGATGTCGGTCAAAGACATTCTCTCTCTCTCTCTCTCTTTCTCTCTGTCTCACACACACACACACACACACACACGTATACACAGAGACACACACACACTGCCCTACTGTTACTTATACCTTGATGTTTACTTCTCAGTCAGTCCATTTTATATATAATTATACTGATTTTAAGTCCTATTACCCGGAGAGGTGATTGAGACGCAACCTCGTCTCCCTCTCTACCAATATACCCTCCCACCTTTTAACAAAGCCGAAAGTGTTTTTTTTTTCAGTTTTTGCTCAGATCACTTCAGTTATAGTTGACTCTTCCTTAATCTCACTGCACTTGTTTTCTTCGAACCTTTTCAACCGTTTCAAATGTGCCGGCAGAGGCTACAGCTAATAAGGAGACTATATGAGACCATGTCCCCCCCGTTTTTTTCCGCACTAGTGGCCACATAAAATCCCTCCATCCAAGAATGGACGCCTTAAAGTCTCATATAGTAGATTATCTGAAGACATTCTGCGTGAAAGTCGTTTATCTAATCCCTACGTGCAGTACGTTTCTGAATAACCAACACAAATCACACCTATGGATTAAATACAGGAAATACAGGAGGGAATGCACAATCACGGCGGCTGTGACTAATTTCAGGTGGAAAATACAAATTAATACAACTCGACAGCTTGTAGGATTGATTCCATATGTATCGCAAATTCCAGCACGGGAACACGTAGGAAATAAAAGTAGGTCTTTATGCTCCAACTCACATTCCGGACTGTCAAGATGGTCTCTCTTAGCTTCAGTCACAAAAGGTATTACTTCCAGCGCTTGGGCCGCTTCCTTAGGTATGCCCAAAAACAGCAATATCAGGTTGAAAGTCTTTATTAAATCAATTGGACACTGGCATTTCCTCCTGAACTGTGCACAGGAGCAGTTCGTCTGACAGTCTTTTCCCAGGCTTCCCTCCCCATAAAGCTAACTTGTGGTTGAGTCGCCTTGCCTCAAAACTCCCTCACTAGAAAAGATTGCATGCTGACTGAATGAAAAACACCAGGCTGGTTACACAGCGAGCATTTTTTGCTAACCAGAAAACAGAGGAGAGGTACAACTGGCCCGATTGAGGCATGTAGGTCTATGGGGAATGACCCGACAGTGGCCTGGTGCAGTTCCTGTAGAACACACCAAGATGTCGACCAACCATCCAAATAAAATAAGTCAGGCATTGGTATATTTGGCAGACCAAGTTCTCCACCATACCGAAGCTTCCAGACTGTAAGGTAAACATGAGAAAGATGCTTAAGGAGTCATAACAGTTGATGGTCTGGCCAAAATGATTAAGCAGCAGACTATTGGTATGAAGCATAACAACTCACTGTGTGGTGCCTTAAATTTGGTCTTGGTGATGCTGGCCCCTGACGTTTCAGCAAAGCTGTATTTTAAGAAAACGTCTACAACAGATTGGTCTCTGACACCTCTGAGTAAGGATTTGAATGAAGGCTTTATTTGACAAGGATTCATCATCCCTGATACCAACCATATTAGCCTACACATTCACATCATCTATTCTTGCAATCAATTTAAAATTAGTCCTTGTGACAGATCTGTCCATAAAAATGTCCACTTGGTGCATGGCCCATTCACCATCACCTTTTACTGGTGTTGCTTGACAAACTTCCCATTGATGCTATAATTGAATAAATATGGCTGCTCTCACAGTCAAACCCCCCCAAAAAAATCTTGCAGTGGAAATGCATCACTGAGGTGGCAGAATGCTGTTTACGGAACATCCAAAAGCTCAAATCGGATAAACCCGTCATTAGCGTGCATGACTGACAGCGAGGCCAAAGAGTCCTTGAGACAAGTCGACCGTTTTGCTGGCCAGATGTAAGGATGTAGAGGAATTCGCAGCATCTTAGGTCTTGAGCTGAGTACGGACTACATCTGGGCAAGGTTATTAAGGGATTGTGGGAGAATTCATTCCTTTTGCAGGATGTGAGACCTAATGGACCTGTTTGAACTGAACCTCATGTCTCCACAATAAACAATCTTTACTTCCTGACATGAACAACCCTATTCTACCTCTTCAGTCAATGTCACATCGATTTTCTTCAAGAATTCCTTGACTAGATATTTATTGGCCACTTGAGCAAACCCCTGAACCCCCTCAAATGCTCCTGGGGTGCCAGATAAATGGCTTGACCCTTGCTTGGACCCCTGGAGCTCTTCTCTCAGCTGGATGTGTATCCCTCAAAGGACAACACGATGGAGTATGTGAAGAGTATCACTCCAATGTACCTACTTTTGTAGATGGCAAATGAAACATCACTTCATTATTAGGAGTGGCCTTTCTCAAAGGCAGCTCTGAACTTCCATGAGGACTAACTCTACTAACTCTTTTACCAACATTCCAGATGTCACCCGTGTGACTACAACTGTTACACACAGATGTGTGTTGCCCAAAAGGCCACCGTGCTTGACTACCTGGAAATCTCAGATATTGAATGAACCAAGGTGCAGAGGAGCCCAAAATCAGGAAACACAGCAGGAAACGCAGAGGCTGTGTGGTACTGCTGAGCCTGAGCGTACGAGGAAGAGGCTCAAATCTCGTCCCCGGAGTAGCCGCTGAAGGGCTTCGGTTAAATATTTAAATTGCTGTCAGTAAAAACAAAACATCTGATTAAAGCTGAGTATTCATTTGAAAAATTGAATCATGTAACAGTGCATAACACAGATGAGTTTTTTCAGTGAACAACACGTGCATGTTGACAACGCGAGCATATGTGAATGTCAGAACACATGGGGAAATGAAGACTTAAACACAGACACCACTACCGAGTCAGCTGCCGCAGTCCTTGATTAGTGTAGACAAGTCAGACCACACAACCCCAGGCCTTCAACATGAATGGCTAGAGCTTGGGAGAGATAGAGCAGCTCACGTAGATGGAATCCTACCTAGCAACTGCCAATCAGGAGTCTTCAAGTCCCTGTGCATCATGTACAGTAATCACTTCTGCATATTGCTCGTGGGAGTTCTACTTACATTAAAATGCTCTGAGGGCAGAAGGAACAATGATTGGTTCAGAGAGATAACCAATAAGATAACCCACCTCATCTCCAATCTGAATCGTTATCTCGCTGAACCAATCATTGTTCCTTCTGCCCTCAGAATTTTGTATAAATAGAACTACAATGAGCCTGCTTCACTCACTGGGCACAGCAGTGTGTTCTTAGCATTTTTCAGACATTGTATCAATCATCTAATTACGGTGTCAGGAACTCAAGCTGTAATGTTCCAACATCTGCTTTCCAAACATGCATCAATCCAGCTGCCCAGGTCTACGCCACTTCCAGTCGCCTGGGAACGCCGCCCCTCGATGTAACACCAAACACATGTCCTGTGAACAACAACCCAGGTCCGAACAGAAGCGACAGACACATGTATCACAGTGGAAGTTGGGTCGACAAGAACCGAGGAAGGAACACACACACACAGCCACCTAGTGCTGCCGTCATCTGGGCCTCACCGCCCCACCCAGGGGGAGTCTCTTCGCGAGTGCATCTGTCATCATGACTAAATGTAAACACAAACTATGGAATGGAAGCCTGCCTGCTCCCTGTGTGTATGTATGCCATCCAGCGGGGCTCCAAAGGAGGGTGTACAGCTGTTGGAAATGCTAAGGAGTCCATTACTATAGGTGTTTACAGCCTTGGCTGGAGGCCGACACCAGGCAATGCTCATGAAACCCAAACACTAATCCGTGAGTCCGGAACAATGAATGAATCTTACGCTCCCCTATAGCTAGCTAACACCACCAACGCAGCAGATAGTAGGTGTCACACCCGCATCAGAGCGGACCGGACCATGATCAGACTCACTTGAACAGCCACGCCTCCAGAGATCATCCTTCCCAGAATTCCCAACAGCTGCAACTCATCATCAGTGATTAATACCTGATTTAAGCTCAGTGCTATACAAGTTCTTTGTGAAATATTGACTGCACCAAAGGATGGGCAGAGTTTCGGATACATGGATTTAAATTATTTTAAACACATTGTTTTATTTGTATTTGAAGTAATTCATAAAACATAGTATGTAATTTGTACCAAATATTTTTATGTTCAGTATTTTTTGCATCTTGGAAATACAAGAAACACTTCCCCCATAATATACGTTTGATGACATCTCGTGTGCGAATCGTTTGTGCATACATAAGGAGGAAGTTTTGTTTTTTCTGACAATTAACGAATGATCATTAGACCCAAGAGTTGATTGCTTGTGTTGAACTAAAAGACATACAAGCATTATTTAGGGCTATTCGTGTTTAAAGCTTTTAAGATGTTGCTGAGTGAAGCGCTTAAATTATGTTTGTCATTTCCAATTTTAAATTTTGTTGTTTCAATTTATTTGCATCCTGGTGCAAAAAAGTAAGCAGTTTTGTCAATTAAATTACAAAAAAATATCCTTCGAGGTTTGTCATTATTCATCATTCGATTGTGTTCAAGCAAATAGCTTGAATATATTTAAGACAATTCAGGATATTTGATCTTTCAATCGGTTTCACATTTGTCTTCTTAAGGGGTGAGAAAATGATGTTCTTATGCTTGGCCATTTCAGTCAGTCTGCTTGTAAAGGAACAGTCTCATGTGTTTTTGTCCATGTCTGAGCACCATAGCGGTGTTTTCCATTGCTTTCTTGTTATCGACCGTCTGCCTGTACCTGCCCTTTTGCTTCTGGCTTTCCGCTTCAGTTTGCCTCTCTGGCTTTTACTCTGCCTATTTCTGACTACGACTTGAACCTCCAGATTATACATCAATTCACCCTGATACTGGATCCCTTCAGTCTGTTCATTATAGTATGATGGCTGAGGAAATGGACCTGAAAAGTTCGAGACAGGGGTGACCCAGCTCTTACAAGTCAAACATGGGTCTCAGATTACGTGTCTGAACTGCTTCAGTGAAACATCCATCTGCTTGACGTTTACTCAGGCAGACAAGAAGTGTACAACTATACACCAAACAGAGCAACAGGGATGCAAAGGTTTCTGCTATGAATCTAAGTAACAGGGAGCAAAGTTTTGTCTGTTTTTCCAACAGACGTATATTTTGGGAAGTCAGCGCCGTAGTGGATTAGATTCAGGACTACAGATAACTGGGAAGTTTCAGTTGTGCCAGAACCAAGATCAATGAATACAAGAAAGGATTAACAAGAACATGTAAGATGGCACCATCTACTACAAGAACATACTGTAGCGGTTACCTGACCATAGTTCAAGGTCCAGTGACAAGTTTTCAGAGCAAACCAGTATCACTCTGGTCTCCTAGAGTAGAGAAAATGCCTCCTTAAAGGCAAAACTAATTGCAGGGTAATAGTGTATTTTTCCCTGCCTTCCACATCAAGCAGCCCTAATCTCGAATGGAAGCCTACCCACAATTCCTAGTGCTGCTAAATTATTCCAAGATGGAGCTGATCATCGAAGACTGGACAAAAACACAGACAGCTGCGTCAAAATCACCTTAATCCCAATTGAAACCAAAAAAAACAAAACAAATGCTACACGCTGCCCTTTGTTCATAATCCAGCAACGGAGGAAAAAACGCACCCTTTAAAAATCCTCCACCAGAACTGGAACAGAGAGACCAGTTAAAAATCCATGCTGCTAATTCAGCATTTGCCATTTGGCTCTAATGATGTGGTAAATTCAGAATATCCTCCCATCACTGTCCAATAAACAACAAGTGCATAAACATGAGAAAACCATCTGCAGAGAGCTGAACATGAGGGACACAGGCATGCTAGCATTTCAGCCTTAGCGACAGGGATACAGTTCCAGAATCCAGATTAAACTGAGCTTTTGAATTAATCTCAAAATCTTACAAGTTTGGATGTAAATCTAGATGGAATGGTGAAGGTCTATTGATCTGTTCTGCTAGTGGCCCACACAGGAAACCAAACCACACCTGTCATCTCCCGAGCAAGAAGAAAATCAGACTCGCAGTCTGAGAAGAACGCTGGTTCAGCCAATTAGAGAAGAGTTGGGAAGGTCTTCCAGGTTGCAGCCACCTAACAATAAGGCCTCATCTCTCGCTTGACACAGACCGATGGTTTGCAGTCATCCATAAAAACATTAACGCTATACCATATTTGGGCATCCTGTTCCCATGTAAAACAGCAGTCATTTCCCTTCATTTCAAGTCACTGGATATAATTTACCTGTTTGTACAATTCTATAATTTTCTGTCTATTTTACTACTTTGAAAAACGTGGGCCGCCTTGCATACACTGGCCTTTGTACAGTCATATTCAGTGAGTTCTGCTTTTGCAATCTTTCACAGCTGTACAGCTTTCACACTTCCAAATCCGTGTCCAGTGAGCCCTGCATTTACATAAGTTCTGCTTGGCACTCTTGGGTTGATACAAATGGATCCTGACAATCCGTGTAACCTCATTTCCATCCCCAGGCTGAGCTCCTAGCCTGCAGCTCCTCAAAAGTCACTCCACCTGCAGCTCAGAAGCAAGCTGAATTCCTTAATGACTTATCTTACCAGAGAAGCGCACATGTTAGCGGGTAGTTAGGCCTCGGAGTCACTTGGAAGGCGTAGCTAACATTCTACATACCCGCTAATGTTTTCAACGTTGGCCTACTCACGTTACGCATGTTTCACATAGCGATGCACGACACGCACCTCCTACAGGAGTGCTTTTACATCAGAAAGCATTCATTCATTTTATGTTTTACTGTTAAACAAGGTACTGTGCTTAGTACTGTGTTTAGCCTGAGCTATTTCGGCCTGGCAGAGGTCAGAATGAAAACCAGGTGTGAGGATGGGCCGGCTCTGCAGTATGCGGGTCGTAACATCTACTCGTTTTCAGCAGCGTCCGGTAAGCAGGCACCCAGAACTTCCCCTAGAGACGGCAAACACGCTGGGGCTTGTGACAGAAAACAATGAGATCCCCCTTTTAAAAGGAACCTGTGCACAATAGCTGCTTGCGCCACAGCTGAAATCTTGTTCTGTACACTTAACATTTTTATTAAATATTGTGTTTGTGGGTTGGGGAAGCACTCAGACAGGATCCCTGTGTTAGCTGTATGACTGATACCAGCCTGCATGTGAATCCCATCTGTGTCTCCCCCTGCCTTGTGCCCTAGGCCAGGGCTCCCCCCCCACAATGTTTCAAAAGGCTGTGGGACACTGTGTGGGTTCATTTCCAAAAATAAATGATACATTTTCAAGCCAGGGCTTTTTTTCAACCGCTGAAGCATTTTCTGATCACATCTGAAAGAAAACGGAACCAGCTAAAGTGCCATAAATCTGGCTTTGGTGATTGATGCCCCCCCCCCATCTCCCCACCGTATGGGCAACGAGTTTTACCAGTCTGTGAGATGCTTCCACATTGCAGTCATCAAAAGGTCGGGAATACCTAACCCATGCTGCTTACTGTGACCCTGCAGAGCAGTGTTTCCCAATCCGGTCCTCGGGGGCCTACAGTCAGTCCATGTTTTTGCTCCCTCCCAGCTCCCACAAAAACGTGATCTGTCTGTGAGTCCCTGAGGACCGGATTGGGAAACACTACTCTAATGGATAAGCAGCTATAGGAAATGGATGGATTATGCAGATATGTACACATCGGCTAAGCGTGAGGGTGCTGAATGTAGCACTGCATGACCCCTTATAAGGAGCTGACAGCGTGAAAGGTCTGTGGCCATGTTTCACTGCTCAGAATGATGGATAAAGTTAATCATTGGTGTGGTTATCGTTGTTGTTGTCAAGGTCTGCCTGCTGGACCACTGCCATCGTTGGTCCTCACTCTATGCTCCACTGAGCTGTATATAAGGAAACAGACTCTATACCCAGAGACGGCATCATCACCTCTCACCTTGTCCAGCCATGTGGGACCAGAACCACAAGGAGCGAGGATCATATCATGGTGTTCATGCTGTCTAGAGGCGCTACATAGTAAACGTGTGAATATGTGTGTGTGTGCATGGGGGGGGGGGGGGGTCCTACCTTCCCCTCAAACCGGGCCGTGCCCCCTTGGTTGACCCGGGCATTGCGGGGGGGCAGGATGAAGGCTGGTGGCTCGTTCCTCGGGGAAGCCATCGCTAAGGTCAGGTTGGTCTTGGAGATCTGAGTGGCAGTCACAAGCTTAACGTCTCCCATCTCTGCAGAGGAAAGGACAGAATAGGATTTTACCCTAAAATAAAATATCTCTGTAAAAAGGACTGATCCATTAGTCCATATACTCTTTGGCTAGATGCAGGAACCCAAAAGCCATACTGGAATTTTACGCAGAACCAACTGGAGCTTCAAATGCGGGAAAAAGTCACACATACATTTCATGAACATTTCCCTGGGTTGGTAATTCCTTATCAAAAACAGGCAACATCCAGTGAAATGACACAAAATGCATTAATAAAATCATGAAGCTGCTTTTGAAATCACACATTAACTTAACAGCTATACAAGAATGATATCTTGCACATGGGAAGCTAATTTCAGCAATATCTGCTGATTTACATGCCTTTCTTCTGCTTCATACAGCTGGTTTTTACAACATTCACTATATCATGGCTCTCTGTGTTGACATTTCTGCCCAAAAAAGCACTCAAATAGCAGACGGCTAGAATGTTCCATCTTCCATTCCGAACAACAAGGATCTGACAGAAATGAGTTGTATCTGTGGTCCTGCTCAGATCAAACCTTAGCAGAATTAACATATTTAAAGTATTAATCTTGACTCTGTCTAGATATGCAAATCTCATAATTGTGAACTTATCTGAAAAAATTAACAGGTCCACTAACATACCAGCTAACAGACAGTGAGATGACACAAGAGTGATCCGTTGCAATGACAAAATAAGATGTGGTGTATTAAACAGCGCCAGATCTTTTATTTATAGACCAGTAAAACCAAATATTTTATAATTCTTACAATGGGTCATTATAGTTTTAAACTTTCCAACCTTAAAGATCTTTGACAGTCACTCTTTCTGAACGCTCAGATGAAAACATGACAGGTTTTCACGTGGAACGCTCAAATGCTGAATACGATGTACAGTTTCCATCTTTCTTCACATGAACCTGCGGCCATTAATGCCCAACAAAAGCCACAGTGTAAAGCATCTGATCCAGGGTCACATGACTCAGAGAAATCAGCACACTTCCTTTATCCCACAGGGAAATCCCTGCCAAATAAAGTCAAAACACACAGTCTCTCAAAACAGCCAACAAATAATTAACCTTCACCTTAAGGTCATTTACATATTTACACAAATCCATCACACAACAAAAGGTTTAATTTAGTCAGTATAGGAAATGTGATACACACATTGAGCAGCTTCTTTGGACCATGTTTTGGATTTGATGCTGTACTTATCAGCCAGTGATGTACTTAGGGACTATGGATTTTAGATTTCGGTCTCAATGCGGTTTCTGTTGTTCACACTGACTTGCTGCACAATCTCCTGCCTGTGTTCCGGATTACATTTCAGACTGTGACCAGGAAATGAACCCAGCACTTCCACAATTGGTTCCTCCCTTGTCAAATTACAACAATAACCTGAATTATGGCTTCGTCAGAACATTGCACAGTAACCTTCTCCTTTATACAAGTATGCAAGAAGGTTATTGAGTGAATGTGTTGCACATGATTCAGTGTGTAAATGCAGCTCTGTGGAAGGGACTTGGGCAGCCAATGACATGGGGGCTCAGTTTAAGGGCCAGCCAATGACATGGGAGCTCATTTAAAGGGCCAGCCAATGACATGGGAGCTCATTTAAAGGGCCAGCCTATAACAGGCATGATACCAAAGACTCATGAACACATCAGGACTTGCAATGCAAATTAATGCTTAAAAATAAACAGTGTGTGGTTCAGTGGGAAAGGCTTTGGGGCCCCGATCACCAATTTGAATCCCACACTTGAAAGAGTCACATCACAAGGCCCCTAACCCCTGTAAAAATGCCCCTGGGCTCTGCCGAAAACACTGAACCCTGTGTTTTGCTCTCCTCAGTATATGGGTGTGAGTGTGTGGATTAGGTTTATATTACTTTGTGGGGACCAAATTTCACCCACAATATAATAAAAACCTGTTATTTTGACATTGTGAGAAACAATTTTTCAGGTCCCCACAAAAATCTGCGAATGCAATCAAAAAACTAAAAATGCCAAAACTCTCATATTTTGTTTGGTCACTTATGATTAAGGTTAGGGCTGAGTAGGGGTTAAGGTTGCCATGTTGGGACTGGAGTTTTCCCCAAAGAAATGAATAGAGAGTCCCCACAAAGATATAAATACAAACCTGTGTGTGTGTGTGTCTGTGTGTGTGTCTGTGTCTGTCTGTGTGTGTGTGTGTGTGTGTGTGTGTGTGTGTCTCAAAGGACAGCAGGATGATCCAATGCACCTGTACTGATTTTTGTACATATGGGAAATAAAGCATAATTGTTTCCATCCATCAGATCCATTTAGCTGCTAACCCTGGTGAGGACCGCGGGGCACCAGTGATTATGGAAACCTGGCTTCTACACACGGCAAAGGTCGTTAATTAGCCTCACTGCATCGACCTCAGGACAGAGTCTGATGTGTGTTGAGAGGACAGGGCGTCCCAGGGGACCGAGACGGTGTCAGCGGTGTGAAGGAGGGAAATATTTTTTAGCACCAAGCTGTGGCCAAAAAATAGGAAAGATGACCTGAACGATAACCTGTTAGGAAATCACAGAGCAGAGCTCGTCCTCTGAAGGTCTCAAGGAGAAGAGACTCTCCACGTCTGCAATCTGTGTCCGCATACCAGGCCAGCGTGACCAAAACTGTTGGCCAATCAGCAGCCTGGGAATGAGACCCCTCAGCATGTCACTGGGACACCCTGGGGTTCAGTCACTAATTGGCTGTCTTGTCTCTTCCTGCTTGTTAGTTTATTGATCTTCCTGTAAAAGGCATCTACACAGACAACTGTCTGAGAGCCCTGCATACTGTCAGTTCTCAGAGTCTGTCTGAGGCACCGGCTACTACTTTTAATGACGTATGTGTCTGGTCTCACCCGGGGTCCTGAATTCCCTATGGCACCACATGCCACATATCAATGAATCATATTTTACCGGCTTTCTTACAGAGACATCACCAGATGCTGGCAACTTTCAGAATAATAATTCATGGTAAAACATTCCGTGAAGCAACAGCCAAAGGGCTCAGGCATAAATCTGGGCTGGGCCGCTTGCGGCGTCGTGCCGGACCTGGTCTGCCCATGCGGCAGGGGGATCCCAGCCCACGCCAAAGATCTGCTTCTGCTTAGAAGGCACTCAGGAAGCTCAAAGCTCCTGCTGGCGCCCCTGGGGCCACACGTGCGAGGCTCCAGCTGCGGTCGGAGGGCCACGGCGGAACCGAAGCCGCGGGCAGGCAGTAAATGTGGGGGGTAGACACAGCAGGGCACCAAGGGCACGATGCCAGCGTGGACCGTCAATGGTGGGTAATGGCGTGGCGGTCGAAGGCCGCACGATCAGAGATGCTGACACTGCATTACTACATTACAAAGGGACTTTACACTGGAGGAAGACTGAGCTTGTCTTAGCATGGACTAAACTATGGGGAGGTTTGGGGGGGGGGCACCGGCCTTAAGGGCCGCAGCCAATCAGTGTCAGTCATATTTCAGTTATTGATGGAATGAGGCGAAACTTGTTGTCCAGAATTGAAGGAACACTGCAATTAACAAAAGAACCAATAAGTATTCTGATCATCTTCAGGAGTAGAACTGTCCTGAACCTCACTTAGCACTCTTCCAGGAACAGTCTATAAAGAGAGGAACAACACCAGATTGTCGAGTCTGTAAATTTTAGTCTTTTCTTGGAATCACTCCACGCATCTCACTAAACTGGAAATAATGTGAAAACAAACATCAATGTGACCCCAGAGCCTTAGTCTGATGAGCTCAGGCCAGAGCATCTGCGTTCCATGTGCCACGTAAACAACGTGGCCCCCTCCTCACGTCAAAAGCCAGAATGAAACTGAAAATGAAAAATATACATCAGAAGTCGTTTTCCTCCTGTCAAAATGACGGCAGCGTGTTTGTAAGATTCCCTTTCGCTAATCCCCAGCATTCATCTGACGTTCCCTTGCACTGCGCGTGTAGTGCACAAGGAAAAAATTTAAGAGGAATTCTGTTTTCACTTTATGGAGCCCCATCTGAAGTCTTGAATCAAAGAGCACCTCAAAACTTCTGTGGACAAAATGGTTACAGCTGAATATAAACAAAAGTCTAGTCCATTAAAATAAATGAAAATGTTTCTGGTAATGAGCTTCACTGAAGCCGGCTGTCTTTTACCAATGAAACCACAGCAATGCAGGCCTTCTTGCAGCTAAAGCATGCAAGCAACACCCCAGGCTATGGTGGTGCTCTTTGACGAGAAACTGCAGGCTATGTCAGTGGTCTCTGATGCGACACCACAGGCTATGATGGTGCATTCTCATGCTGCAACACCGCAGGCTACATTGGTGCTCTCTGATGAGACACCGCATGCTACGTCAGTGCTCTCTCATGTAACACTGCATTGGTGCTCTCTGATGCGACACCACAGGCTATGATGGTGCATTCTCATGCTGCAACACCGCAGGCTACATTGGTGCTCTCTGATGAGACACCGCATGCTACGTCAGTGCTCTCTCATGTAACACTGCATTGGTGCTCTCTGATGCAACACCGCAGGCTACGTCGGTACTCTCTGATGACTTTACCATCTCGGTTTAGCAGAGCTTTGATGTACATTCAGATGGCTGGCATCTCCACTTAAGGAGGATCATTCTGTTGTTCAGCACGTTCACATAGAAATGGCTTATAAATTCACCCATAACTTCATCTGTTTGTTTTTGTTGTACTGTTTCAGATTGAGGAGCTTATTAAAGTTTGCCAATGCATGCATTTAAACTTAAGGCAAAGTCTTATCTACCATAGCCACATTGTGTAGCTGTACAACATGAACCATTCCTTCCTCCATGATGTACAGTAATTACCTGGGCTGTAGACCATCAGATGTCTTGCTTCCCTTTGCCTAAGATATGGATTGTGTTCAAAGACAAACAGCTTCTCTGGCCGACAATGGCTGAGGGTTCAGAAAAGGATTTCAGTCCCACATTACCTGCATCAATGGGCAGGCCTTGACTCTAAAAATCGAATCCTGCGTCACATGGTATGAGCTGACAGACAGGCTGGGGACATATTAAACTGTTTTGGGAACATTTGATTTCCTGACACACTGCAGATCATGCTCCAGTCCAGCTCTGGTCTGCAAGCTGAGATATGCCTGATTATTTCAGGCCAGCGACAGATTAGGCAATGATGGTGTGATTGGGGCACATTCCTGTTTTATGATGAATCTGCGCAGCCAAATTTAGAGAAAAGTGATTCTTTCCTTTACTAAACTATAAACACCAAACTTAAATATTTTAAAATACATATACAGCTGTGGAAAAAATTAAGGAACCACTCTATATTTTTATACAAAAATGCATTTTTTAATCCTGGTTTAATCCTGGTTCTGCTGGCAGAAGGCTACACTGAGCACCAGGTTGCTTCCAGGTTCAAAATTTCTAAGACAGACTCTTAACTTATCCTACAGTTTGTCATGAATCAGACAATTAGACATCAAGTGGTGGGAGGGATTCACTTCCCAAAAAGGTGCCAAAGCCGTCGATGGGGCTCCTGATGGGGGGGGGGGCACTTCCCTGCATGCCCACCCCCAATGCAAGCAGCTTCCCACCTGCCAGCCCAGACATCAACATCCATAATTCCACTGGACCATATTCATACCTATGCTATACACAATTCTACTTTAGAAACAGGGACTTTGTTACTTTGGACTTCCTCTGCCGGCCCAGGGGGGGGCGGGCTCCTCCTTTCTGGTTCCGTCCAATGACCAGGTTCCCTTGCTGCTGTCACCTCTGCCTTGGACTCTAGGGGCTTTGGGCAGGGACAATGTAAAGCGCTTTGAGACAATGCAATGCCTGTATGCGCTATACAAAAATAAACTGAATTGAATCAAAATCAATCACTGACTAATTTGACCCCATCAGCATAAAATTTCTACCTGTGATCAAAAATTTACATCTTAACCTAAATAACACAATGAGAGGCTGGTTAATCCAAACAGTGCAGGATAATCGTACTAATGGTGAGTTCTCAAGCAGCTACTTAGGTACTGGGAATAGTCATGTGATCACATATTCTCCTTGGGAAGCATTAGACGCTAAATGACATCGTCAGGAGATTACATTTGTTTGGGTGAAGTTGGGGGGTGTTTCTTGCTTAGTTAGATAACTTGTCAGATTTGAGATTGTTCACTTACGTTTAGCACAGACTAAGCCCAAACTGGCTTAAATCCTATAAGTTATCCAGGTAAGAAAGAAACGCTGCTTCGTGGAACAGGCCCCTGATCAATGTTGTGCACAATCAAATTCTTTTCAATATACTTGAAATAAACTCTGATCTGGGGCGGTATGGTGATGCAGTGGTTAGCACTGCTGCCTTACACCTCTGGGACCTGGGTTCGAGGCTCTGCCTGAGTCTCGTGTGTGGAGTCGTGCCCATTGCTTCTGGGATAGGCTCTGCAACCCAGTAGGATAAGTGGGTTGGATAATGGACGGATAAACTCTGATCTTTCTAGGTGTTAGTCCATATGATCTGCAACCTGGGTTTATGCAACACACATGCAAATGCCAGGGGAAGGAATTAAACCCACGATCCTACTTATAATAATAACTAGCAAACCACCTTTAATGGATTCATATCTGTGCAAAACCACTTTAAGAGGAAACTTCTAAATTTCACACCCACATAACAGCCAGCCATTACATACAAGCTAATTGACAACAAACCCTGAAATGAACACCCGTGTTCCTGTTGCTCACACTGATTAGCCAGGTAGTTTGAATTTTGACATGGAGAGTCAACGGCGTAAATCAGAAGTATCATCATTTTCAAACTCCAAAATCAGAGCGTTCAAATGAAGAACCCAACCGAACGTCAGCTTAAAACGGCAGAATCGGCCTCAGCACAAACAACAGGATCCATAAACATCTCAGGCATTCCTGAAGACCAGCGAGAGACTCTATAAATGCTGTGGAACGGCTGAGATATGGCAGTAAACGTTCCAGCAGGATGTGTGGGCAAACACGAGCAGTATAGAGAGAGGCCCATGAATCACGGATCGCACGTCTCGCACCCTTTTCACCAGCACTCGTGAATGTGTGGAACTTTGGGGTCCTCTGTAAGCATCCCGGATGCTCGTTAATGGCATAACTGTGAACATCTGCAAGTCCGCCTCAAGGATTTCACAGCAATAAAGCAGAGCTTCAGGGAACAGTGAACCAAACGTTACCAACCTCACCTTCTGCCATACGTCTCATACTGTATTGACCTCTGGTGTCGAGGCCCACGTTCAGGCTGTGTCTGATCTCACACCAGTGTTTAGTCTTTCATGAATTGCCTTCATCACCCCAACTAGTGTCGCCGCAATTACCCTCTGTGGTTTGTATGGGACTTTCAGTTTAAGTCAAAATCTCTCCCATGTACAGTACCATAGGAGACCATGAGAAAAACACACATCTCTGTACAGCCCCACGTGAGTAAAACATTTTTAGAGATGATTTTTTTTCAGGTCTTATTCGTGTGCTTTTGTATGCCCCCAGTGTCAGAGAACTTTCAGGTCCTACAGTTTAGAAATCAGTTTATGCTTTTCTAAAAACCCTGATGTCTGGCATCTAACCTGTACTATTGGTCAGACTAATCACGTGACCCAAGACACCTCCTACAGCTCAGGACAACACAGTCGTGCTCAGTATTCAGGGCACCTGTCAATAAATCAAAATCGCACTCAAAGGAATGACAACCTTAGGTTCGAACTGGATAACTCGTGACCCCTTTGCTCTAACCTCAGGCTAAACGTGCTGACGAACACTTTAATTGGTGTCTGGACTCTACTGTTGGGGGGAAAAGAGCAGCTAAACGTCTCGATGTCATTCCAGCGCCGCCACGAGCTCTGGATGCTGATAACAAGCCGAGTGCCAGGACGCAGCTGGAGAAATGGCATTCTTTGAATACTTTGTAACTATTACAAGCTACCGGTCCAATCTTCTGATTTAATTTCTTTTGGCACTTCCTCAAAAGACCCCATTCATACATATATCAAGCGGGTTTTGCTCAATTTCATTCGTTTTAGAGACAAATAAACAGTTTCTAAAATTACAGTATTCAGCTTGATTAAGGAAAATCTGCAGAAGAGATTTTTTTTCTTTGGGTTCTTGCAGAGGTTCAGCACCCCACCCCATCAGTCCGGTTTAGATGTCTGGTTGCCATTTCATTTGTTTTTGCTTTGTCCGGGGAGCGGTATGTTTATGTCCAATAATTGCCTTTTACAAGACGGCAGCAGCGGTGATAAATCCTGTTGAGGCACTCGGTATCGGATACCTGGGGGGATGCGATCCCATCCGAACGGGAAATGTCACACACGCGGCTGCGGAAAATGGGCCGGGGGGGAGCGTACCCCTTGAACTGCCTGCGAACTGCCACGTCCGTGCAGCAGGGGAAAGACTATACATCTGGGTGCTGGTGCACAGCGGACTTCCCTCATAAGAGCTCAAACGGAGACAGTCTGAGGCAGCCGAGTGTCACAAGTGGTTTTAATCCCGCATTTCCTGTGGAGAGTCTTTAGAAGTCTTAGCAAAATGGAGGGGCGGCGGGAGTGGTGTGTGGACGGGCGATTACTCTAGTGGCAGGATAAACATCCTAATTTACGGTAAATAGAACTAAAAAAAAATCCCCCTCCTTTAGACCATGAAATTCCAAGTGCAAGAGCAACTGCTGAATTTGTGCTTTCAGTTTCAGAGGTCAGGATCAGAACTAAGGTAGAAGGTGCAATATTGTCTAGATACGGAGACATAATATAAATGCTTGATATACAAGATATAAGCAGTTTTCTGCTGCGTTTTTACTGTATAACCGTAACTTTCTTGAAGGTGCGTCTAAGTTAAATATACTGTGGTATATACTTTACCAAAGACAGTCCAAACACTTTAAAACAGTTTGTATACAAATGATCTACACCAAAAGGAAACGGAAACCAAAGCATTACATTCTGAACACGACTGCCGCACTGCTTAACGAATATGAATCTGAGATTGCCATTAAAATAACTAATTTTTTCTATTCGTGCCACGAATCGTGGACAATTATTTCCAGTACCTGCAAATGGATCCGTTAGCGTTAAGCTGCCACAGACGTTAAACATACAAAGGTATACTGGTTAGATACTGTACGAATGATACTAGAATGATACTAGTTTCTAACTTTCTGCAAGTAGGAATATTGATATTTCAAATGCTGCATTTCTGTGGCTGCTCTTCTCTCAGCATTCCTCCCGTACGTCTTAACTTGGCATGTATGTGTTGATCTGTGTATTTCATTTTTCCTCATACTAGATCTTTGTCTACCAACAAATGTAATTGATCACAATGGCTACATATATTCTGCTTATATTCAATGCGGTTGAAGTGAGTGACAAATAGGGATTTTGATTAAGATGAAGGTGGTACGTAGCACCAACAATATCAATGCATTTTAAACGCTAATCCTTAGAGAAAATCTGCTGTTTTTTACTCAGCAGAATCAATGAATCGTATTACATTCAATATCTATCGCTATTATAGTTCTGCAGAGGGATTTAACGGAGTTAATGCAAGTAACTCTGCTACTAGCTCTTCAAATTTAAAGTCATTATTTACAAGGGAATTCATGCATCCGAGAGTTCATGCAAGTGCATGTTTGCAAATTGTGTTTAACTTACCCAAAGCTGCGCGCCGCTGATTCCTCTCGCCCAGGGATGAGAGTAGGCGCACCGCGCCACTTGCCTGTATTTTAATCGCGCTCCGCGGGAGACGCTCTTACGAGCCTGGGAGGCGCATGTAACCCGATTCCGAAAGTGCCGGTTCACAGTTGATCGCGCCTCTAACCTTCTGCCTTATTTGGATTTTCTGCTTTCTTGGTAAGAAACTGCTGCCTTTAACCTCGATACAGACCTATAGCATAAAACCCCCGGAGATTAAGTGGTATAAGGTCTGAAATCAAGCAAACCATCCGAACTTCACTATTTATCGACAGATGTTATTCATAGGCTACTGAGTTTTCCCCCATTACTTAGAAGTCACTATAAACATATAACAATTTAAAATTGAATTTAATAGTGTGTTTGTATTATTTTCATAACCACTTAGACTGCCTTTACATTATCATAGGCCTATCCAATGCGTGAGTCAGGTAGTTCAGTAATAAACAGGGGCGTCGTTAGGCCCCCCCCCCCCCCCCCAAATAAATGTGTATTTATTGGCTTCAGTCATTCATCATGTTCATCTCTAACAACAGCCATGGTAATAACACTTGCTAAGGTTTGTCTGTCCTTGTCTTGTCCTTACTTTAAAAAATTGAGTTTTGGGACCCAAAACTCCACCCTAAATCTCAATCCGCCAGAAATCGTCCACACTTGAACCTGGCCTACCCAGTCCTACCCTGCTTTAAGGGCACCTGGACCTGGGTTTGACTCTCAGTTGAAAGGGTGGCATAAAGACGAATTTAACATTTTGCAGTGCGTGTGTTGCCCTCATTGGCACCAGCAAACAGCTACACGCTATTGGTTTTTGCGGGTTCTAGAACAAAGAAGGTATGAAGAGCGTGTTTGGATTGCGCTGCATCATGCTGATGGCTGTGTCTCCTCACCACGCCGGTTATGTACATGATGCCTTTTGTGATCCTTTTGCCTGTTCTGTGTTTATCCTAGATCATTACATCTTTGAACATTTATTTTTCGAGGTTTGTTCCTGCTTATAAACTGAATTGTGTTTCCTTCGCTTTTTATGGACGTTTTATATGCGAACAATAACAATTTTAATGCACGTTGAAAATAATGAAGACCAACACAGTGACATCCCTTCCAGGGGAATTCTGGCCCTATCCTGGGAATAGCCCCCCCCCCACCCCAACCCCCACCAGAGGAGTGCTTGAGACAAATTGAAATTGGCTTGTTATGTTTGCATCGCTTTCAGAAGATGGTGCTCTTATCCGCCACCTACGCCGCATCATCGGATGACCCTGACCGGCACTGGGACAAAAGCAGAGTGACTCGTCACATCCATGATTCCTTAAGGTCTTTGTAACATCAATGTCTCAGTCATTAGGACTCAGGTTCTGCTCCACAATAAGTTTTCAAAGCTGTGCCCCTACAGAGAAACACAGTCATACTTTCAGTACCTCAGATACGGAACCACAGTGACCGCCAATCTGATTCTTCTGCATTTGTGCTGCACAGTCAATTAGCAGGTCTTTATGTAAATCAGTGTTTTACAACATTCACTATGTAGTTAATTTAAAGCAGAATATCAGGCGACATGCTTTTCAAATCAGTTATTCGAGTGACATTCAGACCTGAGACTTTTGCTGGATGGTAAACTTGCGTTCGAAGAGTGATTCGTTGTTTAGTTCTTTCATGAGTGAACAATTCCTTTTAAAGACCTACTGGTATAATATCTGTAAGAATTAGTGTGCTTAACATAGCACAATGTATGTATGTAAGTGTGTGTGTTTATTAAGCGTGTGTGTGGAGACGAAAAATAAGCCTACGTAAATGTATCAAAGAAGGATTATTTTAGCCGAACAGTGAAATTGTGACTTCCTTCTCTGTCTACAGTGTACATAATAGGGTTAGACAAAAGCACTCCAACCTATTGCACTATATACCACCAGATAGCTTACTGCCGTAGCACAAGGCACGAGTGCTGGGAAAGGCTGTGGTTTAGGTTGGCAGTGATCTGTAGCAGGAGAACTTCACAGGAAATGATGGAAATACATACAACCAAACAAAAAAAGGCCCAGATTGTTAAATCTAGAGAAGCCATTCATAAATAAACACCCCGTCTTGTACCAGATTGGTTTGGTCTAATTCGAGTCAACAGAACCTGATATAGTTTTTGTTTTAAGAACAACCACATCATCAAATACATTTGTTTGTCGTTATGTTTTTACATCTTTGACTTTTACAAGATCATTAACTGCTCTGTCGTTGTTGATTGTCAGGGCTGTGGTTGTCATGGATGTGACTTTGGCATCTCTGCTGAGTTTATCTTTGCTGGAGTGATTAGTGTCTTCCTGTCAGCCCCTGAGTGTAAGCAATCTGTGTGCTTCTAGTGCTGATTAAAATGGTGAATAAGCCAAGACCCGCACATGACCTGCTGGTAAAAGATATTCTGAAGTAACCTCCAATATTTCTGTTTCCAGTGCACCTCATGTTCTGGTTCAGAGGAAATTTTAGCCATTGTTTTATAATATTGCCTTGTAGCTTGTTTATGGATTTTCTGTGATATTGACCTTTGTACATTTTGATTGCAGCTACTCAAGGAAACTAAAACATATCCGAACTGATTAAAAATAACAATACGATTGATTTACAAGATTGATTTACACTCACAAATTATATGTGTGTATAACTATATGAATAGCATAATAAGGCATAATAAGCATAATAAATAATAATACAAAAATTAAAATTAGGAAAATTAGATAAGAAGTCCTTGCGATTCAATATCTTGCGTAGGGTCGACAAAATACTGTAGTCTTCCAGATTTTAGTAACAGTGCCCTCTAGTGGATGCCAGAAACAATTACGCAATCAATACACGTCGAATAGCTCAGGGCGAGTCATGTTAATTTTACCATATAAATCTGCCCACTTTGTCTCTTGGTTTTGTGCTGAATATCATTAAGTTATGCATAGGGAAATATTAATGTTAAATGAGAAATCTTGTTAGAACACAGAGCCAGACAGATGGAGACAAACATGGTAAAAACTAGCCCGCATTAAAGAGTGCTACTTATATCTGTGTTTAATTGTAAATGTTTGATTTTTCCATCGTCCATTCATTTAATCCTTCCAGTCTTGTTGGAAGGAGTCTTGATTAGCTAAATCAATGAAGCAGAGATGTCGCTCCAGCGGGAATCGTAAAGGGTGGAGCCGTGCGCTGTTTTATGCTGGTACTCGTGTTTTCTAAAACAGCCTCTACGAATAACATTATTTACATGCTTAAATTTATTTTCACGGGTTGTCAATCAGTATTTTATTCTCCAGTCTTGGAATTTTTGCTCCCATTTACCGTAAATATCGAACAGGCCATTAACCTAAGACCTTTCGGATTGTATTGGCATATCCTGCATTGCTATTTTGATACTTTACTTCCAATTTTTTTTTACTGGAAACCTGATTGGATGTTCACTCCAACAGCAGCTTATCCAATTAGGGAGAAAACATGCCCATGTCAGAGGTATTAGTCAGTTAATAGATTCTTTCTGGCTATAACAATATGTAATACCTAATATAATGTATTTGTCTGAACATTTGACTCAAAATGAACAGGTTTATTATTATTTATTATTATTATTTTTAGTAGTAACCTTAATTACAAGATATTTTGCATTCACTTTTCTATATTGTCATTGCTAGAAGATTTTATACAAGGGAACCTGCAAGTTCTGTGCCACAGCATGGAAGACACTGTCGTCATGTTGTGAAGGTAATATGGCTAAAAATGGCTGCACAGTAGATTGTGCCTGAATGTTGGTTTGGCATGTGTTGCCCTGCAAAAGACTTTGTCCTCCCTCTCTTTGTCCTTGTCTGGCTGCATTGGCTGGTTGGTCTCCTCCCTGGGAGTCTGTCTCGGCCTGACGGTTGGCAGAGAACACATCTGAGTCAGAACCGACTGTCACCTGGGTGACAATCACATGACCTGGCCTAGCATTCCTCTCTGGGCTGGGGGGGGGGGGCAGTGCGGTCCAGTTGGAAACAGGGAGGCGTGAAAGCTGAAGCGCACGTCAAAAGAAGCATTATGTTTACGCTGGTATATTCAGCAGACGCTGTTGTCCAAAGCGGCGTACAATCGAGGCGGATAATCCATCACTAACATACAGCTGTCAAAGAGCAAATTAGCCGTAAGTGCAGCTGGGCGGAACTTCCAGAAGGCATCACCAGGGCCTAAAACAAGAGCTGTTCTAATCAAAACACTATGAAAATTATGTTCCTACAAAGCAAGTGCAAAAACAGAAGAGCATTCAGTGTAGATACCATAACCACGGGATAGCAGATGATGACAGAGCTGGTCAGCGGTTGACAGAGGCAGCTGAGGCAGATGAACAGGTGTAGTTTAATTGGAAGACAGCAAAAACGGTATAACTCAGCAGTGAGCCCATTTATCAGGGGCAAGATACAGCTCTGTGTTAGAAACAGCTTTATTTGTCCAAGTGTATTCACACACAGAATGTGTCACCGGTTGTCAATGGCTCACATACATACAGTGGATACATGCACAGATGACAAGACAATGATCACATACAATTTGACTGACATATACAAAGTAGATGTGTCACTGATAAATGTATAAAAAGTGCAGGATTATATAATACATGAACATCAGCAATAATCATCAATCCGATGTCCGAGTTCCCCTCATATTACTCTGTAAACATAAACGTCAGATACATTTGATAAGATCAATGTTTGATTTAACTCTTATGAACTGCGATAAGCAACAGGTGACATATGGTTTTCAAGATCACCTGTGGACTAACCTGATTGTGGATTGAATACACTTATGTTGTACTTGCAAGCCCTTGAACAGTCTAATTACGTTATTTCTTTGTTAATAATTATTATGTAGCTGTGTGTAGCTTTTGAGCAGCTCTGGCACCAACGCTGCTCACACTTGCACTTGGACGCTGTTGGACGCTCAGTGTAGCCTCACTTACACCTGGTCGTCTCCTTGACAGCATGTCTGTTTGTAATGTGCTATTTGCCCCACTTGTACGTCGCCGTGGACAAAAGCGTCTGCTAATTATGTAAATGCGAATATGGACGGCGATCTCATTATAATACCGCGGAGGGCTTGAGGGACTGAGGCAGGCAATCAGGCTCAGCAGTGGCGTAGGGTCCGGCAGGGCGGCACAGCACAGCGCGCCCAAAATAGGCCTTTTGCACGCAGCCTGTGCTTCGGTGGAGAGACACACGCGCGGGAGGCGAACTGCCACTTCCTGGCACCTGGTCTCTCGGCGGGCCCATCTGTGAGTGGACATGCTCACACGGGCCAGAACCCGCCGGCTCCAAGAACTGCAGGACCGAAAACAACGATGCAGGTCCTTGGGGCCAGAGAGTGAAATGTATCAACCTAAGATGAGCTACGCGGAAAACTGTTTGGTATAGGTTTTTTTTTTTTTTTTTTTTTGGAAAATAATTGTTCCACTTTGGGCTTCCTGTTGGTGGATGGAGAGTTCCTATGGGACAGGTTAACCAGCATTAGAAGATGCATTTTAGCTAACCTGTACCCAGTGGATGGGACATCTCATATTTCTGTGGCTCTCCCCAATCAAGCTTTTCATATTAGAGCGTCATACTTGTATTTCATGACATTTTAAACAGCAAAACTCAGTTCATATATATATGTGTGTATGTATGTATGTATGTATGTATATTAAATCTGATTGTTGTTCCCTCTTATAAGTGCCGCAGGAACCATTTATTGTTATTATTTTAGGGGAAAAATGTTTTCACAAACGCAGCACCCTAGAAATAAATAAATATGAAGCTGTATTCTATAAAGATGTTTGTTTAGTAGAATAGAATAGAATGCCTTTTATTGTCATTACATGGATGTACAATGGAATTAAATGTCCCCTGAAACAGACTCAACACACACTAGTATAGTTCTGCATATTACGCATACACACATAAAGTAAGAACATGAGCAATATGGCCCAGTAAACTTTGAGTGCTTCTGTGTGCATATGTACATACAAGGTGGGAGTATTTAAATAGTATTGGAGTGGTTCTGTTTACCATGATCGCCATGAGTCCCTTGGATATTGCACTTATGTCCCATTGATGCCCTGGGTGACAGTGAAAGACATGAGAATGAGGGGGGGCGGCACTTAATGCAGTGTGCAGTTATTTAACTGAGCTCAGTTCTTTGACCGTGTTATTGTATTAAGATATTGTATCATTATCATTAATATTTTGTTTATCTAACGATGTAAACATTCTGGGCATATATAATATAATATAATTTCATGTACATTTCATCGGTTGGACGGCAAGAAACTTGAAAGGCAAAAATCCTGCCGATGACAGAAGCCCCGCGATATTCCTCGAGGGTCTCAATATCTTTGCTGAAAAAAAAGAGTTGGGGCTCAACTTAATAGGTCCCTGAGAGAGAGAATCTTTTAAAAAGATCTTTAATAAGCTGCACACTTATTTGAATGTTTATTAACATTTTATGAAATCAATGGACCCTCAAGGAACCTTAAGAGTCAGGTTAATGAAGTCAAGTCGACGTTTCATCTGAAGGTCTTTGGGGATTGTACTAAATCAGACACTCAATCATGCTGTTGTGCCATTTATGTGAGAGAAATTACAGTGTTGAAAAGTAAAGCACAGCAATAAAACTTAATCCGTCACAAAACAGAGACTCTGAGTGGAAGGACCCACTTACACAGGATTCTCCAGGCAACTGAGCACCTGCTCAGGTCGACCTGAACGCTTCACTATGCACAGCGGCGTTAAGGGAGTTACATATAAAGTAGCAGACGTGAGTCATAGCATTTTTCATAGTCTGGAAAGATATCAGGACAATTTCAGAAAATGGGAGAATTAATTTTCTTAATCAACAAACAGAAATATAGACACACACTTTGGTTGGTTGATTGTCTTTTATAAATCACACACAATATCAGGTTCATTATGATTTATCTGGACATAGGGACCGACGGGGTCAAATTAAGATGAAATATCACAGAATGCTGCGGTCTCTGGGCTGAAATACCTGCATGATTGTCTCTGGCCCCTCGATGTAGATGGTGGGGGGGCTTCTGCCGATTGGGTCCAAGGCAGCTGCCTAGATGCCTATGACTAGGTCTGCCCCTAAATATGCAGGTACCTCGTAAATGCCCATTTAAATATTTAAACAAAAACGTAACGCAAGCGTAGCCATGGCGACGCACTGAAGTAGGCTACCTTCATAACTGAAAATGCAAAACAAAAACAAACGTTCCTAGTTTTAAAACTGAAAAAATATCCCCGTTCTTAAAAATAAAGAAAAAAATATTTCCACAATGTGACGTAGTTCACAAACAATTTAACAAACCTTTTTTTTCTCCCCAATTAACGGCGACCTCTTCTGAGGACAGTCGGAACTTAGGCCACAAAATGGACTATTCTGTGGGGTCCCTTGGCTGTGCTTTAATGGCATCTTTGGCAAAAAGGGTGACCATGCATGTGCCTAATCCATGTCAGGATGGGCACTCTGAGCTGTAACAGCCGGATAAGTCTTTCAATCAAGCAAACAACCCAGTAAAAGCACAAGAATAACTGAACTATTTAGCTGAGCACAGGAGCCTTTCAGTCTTAAAGTAGTTTGTGAAACCTGAGGTAGCTCATAGTGTCCCTCCTGACATGGGTTAGCTGGTCACTCTATTGACAAACCAATTTAAAATGTCTGCACGTTCTGGTACAGGATGACGTGTTTTTCCCAGGGGAGCCACTGGTAATCATGAAGCCCACGGGAAATCGAGGCGCTTGAGTTTGGGAAAAAAAAACACATGAAAGGAAGTGCTTAAAATTAAATAACAGTAAAAGTGGTAAAAAAAAATCGTCCCGTAATGAGGTCATGCTGTTCCTACGTAAGTCTCGCTGTCGCTGTCAGTGGTTTTGTTTCACTGCCTAAATGAAAGAAGAACAGAAGCCTCCCACATGTCATTTGTCACAATTATGACGCGTCTGTGACAGTCATGGGGTGCTAATGCGAGGAAGGGAAAAGCGTTTAAGTCACCACATTCCCCTAGAGGGCGATGTTGTTCTGCATACTGATTTTTTTCAATCATTGCCTTTTGTAATTGCATTGGTAAAGGCATGACCAACGTCTCACAGCCTCAATCTTGTTTTAATTTCATTCTCGGAGATACGGCATATTGTGTCAGGCATTTCGACCACAACGTTAGGCCATAACATTTTTAATTTCAGTTTTATCTATCTAAATGTAAGACTATTGTAATATGTTGATCACAGAGGTCAGATTCCAAAACAGGGAGTCTTCGTTTGATAACCATATGATTACGCGAGATCCCGTTAACGCGGCGTTATTGCAGTACTGCTATTTCTGTTTGATTTGCTTTTGGTAAAGAGTCGTAACTGGTGGCATATTAATGTATTCCACATGTAACAGTTTTCATGTGCACGGTTTCGCTGTGTATTTTTATTATTGTATATTGCCTATGGAGGATCTGCGGTATTTCTTACGTCCGCCCATGAAAGTGGCACCCAAATGGAAGTTCGGAAGCTGATGTAGGGCAAAGACAAAGCCCATTTCCCCGTTTGTCGAGTTCACAGAGAAAAAGTATAATTATACATTTTTTCCTTTTATATATAATATGTATCTGTAACGTTACTACGATAATTCTGTTTACCGCCCATCCAGGTTATGGTCCTTCGGCACTGTATAACATGCTGTACTTTGGATGAGTCAGTACATTTTACTATTTATGAAAACTACATCCACACCTTCATTACGCAGTACTGTGATGGCGAGTTCCAGCATAAAACAACGGTCAATGAACCGAGACGAAATATGCATTATCTTTAATTTTTTAATGTCAAATTCGGGATCATAATTCTGAGCTAATTATAGTGTGCCTGAAGGAAGTATCGGCTTGCGGAGACGGCCAGTTCAAGGCAAAGGGATCAAACTGGGAAGGGAGGAGATGCGAGCGGTCCGCTGACGGGGGATGCAGCGGAGAGACCCGTGCTCATTGTTAGGGGCAAAGCCACACCAGCGCCCCCTTACCGGGATGCTGGCGAGTGCGATGGGCGAATTTGGCGACGAGTGAATATCTGTGCGACGAAAGACGCCTTTTAGACGGGCAACTTTTCGAAGTCTTGCCCGGGGGGGCCCAAACGTCCTGCTTTGCAGCAAAGCAGTCGCTGGCGTTTTGCAGATTGTCATGACATCACTGCCATACGCTGCCAAGGTACTCCTCTAAAGCAACCATATGTTGAAGCCGTGTCTGGGCGCAGATATTTATTTATTTATTATGGAGCTGGGGAGGTGGGATGCTCAGATGAGTTGAAACGCTCAGCTGAACCTATCCTGCACTCCTAACCCATAGCTCAGCCGCGTGTTTAATTTAATTCCCCCCCTCCATGTAAAAGAAAAACCAGCGCCGGGCTCCTGTACTGGGCTGAGCCTGAACAATAGAGCTAAATACGCCGCGCTGCTCTTTGTCGCTAATAAGTCGCACGGAAAACCACGGCAAGGAAAGCAAGCAGCCGAGACCAGGGACTGGAGAACATGGAGGGGATCGTGCACTGATTTTTATAGCGGACATCACTGGATATACTTTTCGTTAGGTTTTTTTCCCCTTAAAATCAACAAGGAGAAATAATGAATTCGGCGGAGGCTGCGGAGGATGGACCGACCGACTCGGATACGGACGCGTTTTTTAAAGCAGGTATTGATCTATGAATGCATTTCGTCTCACTGTAACCTTTGTCGAGCCACCGATATCCATGGCGCGATGGTCTGTGTATGAAGCACTGATTTCTTTTTATTAATCTCTAAGTCTTAAAGAACAAACATCAGCATAGTGTTTTACTGTACTAACTTGGGAGGACACCGCCACAGTCAATCAGTGCCTCTGAACTGTCCGGAATATGTCATTTCTAACCTTATATCAGTTGGCAAAGCATGTGCTAATATTGCCAGATTATTTGCACGGGAGATGCGGGTGTATGTAAGAGGCCGGTGTCACTTTGCTTGGTCGGGTTACAGCACGCTTGTACGCGGACGCTGTCAGTTTCGGTCACGACTCTCTATTTTGGCTGGTTTTACAGCCTCTCCCCCCCGGACAGGTTAGAATCGCATCGGCTCAAACTGGATTTTGCTATCAATCTTTTAACATGAAAACTCATATTTCATGAAAACTCGAATTTGGGGTGTAAACTTTAAGGGGAAAGCGAGCTCTTCTGCACAGAGCAATAACATAATTTTGAATATTAAAACATAGGTAGACATATTTTAATACCATCTGTATTCTATCGTGGGAAATACTGTCTTATTTTGAACTTGAGATGTTTCAGTTCTGTTCAATGAGGTAAAGCAGACTGACAGATTTGACTTGCGATTTTCGGGCGGGTGCTAGTGTGTGTAATAGACAGTGCACCCCCCTCCCCCCCACCCACATCAGAATATATCACCCACAGCAAAGGGCAGCCAACTCTTGGCAAACCCTTTTGCATTGTTCAGGAGAACAAGGAAAACATCGAGGTTGGACATTAGTGTAAAACGTTTTGAAATTATTGATTAGCTCTTGTCGACGAGGATGCTGGTAACTTTCATGTCGATGCGTATTTTTTCGGTCGCCCCCGGTGGAGGTCTGTAGTTTCCAGACTTGTGTTTACTCGGAGTGATGCTGGAAGTAGGCCGAACCTTTAACGGGTCTTTAGAAATCCCAAAGGTTTGTCCGTGGAGTTCTGCAATTATTAATGTTTTAACGCTTAGATGTCGAATGTTTGCTATCCCGTTGTGCACATTTTGCGCGTCTCTCGAGCCACATTGATTCTGAGTGATACCGCAGCCTGTAGATGTGGTCACGTGACTGGTAAGCTATGGGTCAGTGGCAACGAGGGTCATAGAAAGTGTTAGGCCGCCCACCCCCGTGGGTCCAGCGCCTAATGCAGGCACCTGGACGGACCTTAAGCCAGTGATTGGCTTCTGTTAACCAACCTGCCCTCAGTTTCATGTCTTGTTGATCAGTGCTTCAGAACCTACTTTTGTGTGCGATGAGAGGACAGACTGCTCTGCAATGCTGTTTCATCCAAGAGTATCAGGAAATAGGAGCCCATATCTGGTTGCTTGCATTATAATCAGAGCTGCGGTTTCTGTTTCTGGAAAAGCATGCTTAGCCACTGCTTACCTTAGCAGATATGGACAAGGAGGTAAGGACTGCAAACTGCAGAGGAGTGCAGAAGAAGTGTGTTTCGTGTCATCATCCTCAAAGCCCAAACCCTTTCCCCCCCACATTAAAACAGAATTGAAATGACTCACATATGGCTGAGTGCTGCTCTTTGCTGTGGTGGGGTGGCGTATGGGGGCACATCTGCTCCCCATTGGTGGAGATCCGTCATCGATGGATGTGTTTGCCTATTGTGCCTGTCACAGGAAGAGACACTGTGGCTGTGATGCCTGTCAGCTGCAGCCCGATTATACAGCTGAGTTAAAATTAAAGGTTATAATGACATTATCTCATAGATGTTAGACCTGTAAACTTCTAGGTATTAGTTTATTTTATTGGGCATTACACCCTGTTCCTGGATGGCTGGTCACTTTCAACAATACTGATCCAGCCCTTAAAATATGGTGATTAGATGAATTGGGTCATTCTGAATGGCATCTTCTGGGGCTCTCTTTCAAATCGACCGTTTTTCTTTAATAAGCGGGTAAATGCGTGAGTTGGCACTCGTTAATAGGGTAGTTGGGCCCACCAAGGTGCTGTTTAACAACATCTGCCATCGCCGTGCGAGGAGCTTAATCTGCGTGGATAACTGCAAATGACTAGCTGACGGGAGCCCGGGGATCGATGTGCTGATCATCCGAGCACCGGGCCAGTCGGTTTTGTTAGCGCCTGGAGTACGGCAGGCAGAGCGAGGCGATCGGCTAATGAATCGCCTGAAACGTGGCCACCAGCGAAACAGCATATGTTCAAAAATGAGGCGAGAGTTTGTGTTTGAGGCTGGGAGGAGCAGCAGCGGTGCGTGTCTGGATTTCAGTAGAGCTTTTGGGGATGAAGATGGAGGCGGGGCCTGTTTGACTGTGGCATACGTGGTCCTGGGGATTTCCACTCATGTTCCTGATATGCAGGACTATGTGACAGGTGGCGAGGACTGAATGTCACACCTGAGTTGTCTGTTGTGCTTGGGCCTCCAGCAGTGGCTCAGTTGTCCAGCTGGCTCGGGTTTCTCGCTCGCGCAATCTGCCCTTCGGACTGAGAAGCGGCCCAGCGAGCGACGGGCGGCTCAGGTGGGATCTCAGCCTGATTTGCTGTCGCTACATGTGACCTGTCAGTTTGGCAGTTGCTTCCTGCATACTTCTCAGAGTCAGATGCCCCACAATGCCCCGGAGGAGTGGGGTGGTGGGGGGGGGGAAACTCTCAGCAAATGTCCAAACATTTACGTTCGTCGGGATTTCCTGTCATCACCCTCGAGTTCAAATAAAGGAAACATTGAGTCCTGGGTTGACATTAACCTGGGATTATGCTGCTACTGTTTTGTGTGCCCCCCCCAAAAAGGGAGGAATGGCCAGACCAAGAGTGCATCCTGGCAACCGTGGGTAACATGAACTGACCCTTTCAGCTATGAGGCCGATGCTAATCATATTTAGTCGGTTCCCTCTGCCGGTGCCCTGTAGGTCTTGATCCCTGTCCTCTATTTCAGAATGGGTCGGGGGGGTCTCTCAATACCGCAGGGGTCATCATGTTCTCATTGTTGGGAAGGGGTTTCTGTCCCCGTCCACCACCTGTGGGGGCACTCTTGGGATGACCCAGCCCTGGGCAATGTAGCAGATGGCTAATTGGGCAAGAGAGAATCCCGCTGGGCTGATTCGGAGGGTTAAAGGAGATTTGTGGGGAATTACTGAGTCCTGGTTCGAAACAAAAGGGAAAATTGGGAGTGAAGACCCCCACCCGTCCCGTGGGCCACAGGGTCCTCCTTCCCCGGATCTATGGATAATGGACCTGGCGGGTATGAAAGCACGGCTGCCTCAGCTGTAACGGATCAAGCATCACTTGAAAGAGGCTTTTAGGGGAACGGCCCCACGGGCCACGTGTTTGTGATCATTTCAGACGAGTGCCTCCCATTGTTTGTTTTGATGGCTCTGTGACTGGAACGTGTCCCCTTTCGTGTCGGCTTGTCACATCCCTTAATGCTGTACAGGATCGCCACTGTCGGGTCGTCGGCGGGGGGCTTGCTGACACCCGATACGCCTGAGTCACTCAGGTGGGGGGAAGAGGAAACAGCAGTTTTTTCGATCCTTCACACTTTCCAGTTTAAATTATCAGTTGTTAATTAAGATTTAAGCTAGTAATGTAATTCATCTGATCAGTTTTTTATTGATTTATATAAAAAGTACAGGTATATATTTACACACTTATATATGGATTATGTAAAAGGATGGATGGATGGATGGATGGCTATAAAATACTGGATAGGTACCAGTTTTTCTATCTTGCTATAATATGCTGAGCTGCTCCATTTCCTTGAAGGATGACATAAGGTTTGGGTTTTTATGTACAGAATTCTCTGTCCCAGCATTCATTGTGCAATATAGCAAATAAGCAGTCTGCACATTTACCTAGCCTTGCAAATGGCCTCATGGTGCAGCCGTTGTGTCATTCTCGGGGGAATACAGTGCAGGTAGGTCACACTGTGAACTGCACAGCAAAAGCTCTACTAGCGATTAGCAATAGCGGGTAGCAGTTAGCGAGCGTGGTTGACTCAGTAACTCAGTTACTACTAAAGCACAAATCCATCCATTTTCTGTAACTGCTTGTCCTATTCAGGGTTGTGGGGGGGGGGCTATCCCGGAGGCTATGGGCAGAAGGCAAGGAACAGCTCAGGATGAGGTGCCTTCTCATCACAGAGAACAATTAGTTTGTCGTTAAATAATACTGAAGTAATAGCATAACACTACATTATTTGTGACCTAAATGCTATATGTGTTACTAAATTACCTGCATTGAATGTTGAGTTTTCAAAAAAGGTCCCTGTCCCCACTCTTCAGTGTGGTGGCCACACACAGCTCTCTGACGATCTTGCATTGTGGTGTCCATCGAGCATTGTGGTGCTGACCTGGTGTCCTGTTGTTGATTTGGGTCGTCGGCCCAGTGATGTCATGCTGATATAGAGCTGTGGTGATTTCGACTGATACACTTTTGATACTCTGGATTTAAAAAGTCAGAATGGTCGCTGATATCAATGAATAGGGTGTTGATATGATGTCGATTTGGTGTTGAGATCCTGATGGCGTCACAATGTTGTGAACTTAAGCGTTGGGCTGGGGCAAGTTCAGCGGCTGTGGTGTATTCAGGGCCTTCTCTCTGCGACACGCCTTTTACTCTGGAGGTCAAGTGTGTTGGCACAATTACTTAAAAGTCTAATTAGCCACTTGAACTGCTAATGGGTTGGGTGGCTGCGCTCCCCATGCGAGTGGATTTCTGAGTGGTGGGGCAGCAAGAGCCTCTGTTGGGATGGGGAGGGGGCTTTCTTTTCATGTGGGTGGGGGGTGGGGAGTTGCGGAGCACAAACCTGGGTCACACTGCCCAAGTTTTTAACTATGGGACTGTAGTACCGCAGCAGGCCAATAAGCAGATCCAGGTAGGGTGGGGCAGGCAGAAGGGTGGAGAAAATACCGAAAGCCACTGGCATTTTAAGGGTTAACAACGTTAAACGTGATCAAAAGTGTCTATAGGTGCAGCCAAGGCAATTAAGAACTTATGAGAAGCTCAGAGAGTCCAGTTAATGGTCTGAATCCCATTCCTCCCCCAGCTGATGGTGTTGCCCTTTTATTAGTGAACACAGACCTTTGGATGCAATTAGTTAGGCTACCTAATTGGCCTTTGTTGTACCAAAAGCTCCAGACGGAGACGCCGATACCGGCATACACTCCTGGAGGCCACGTCTGTGTAAATAAAAGAGCAGTCCACAAAGAAAAAAATGGCCAAAAAAAAAGGATTCAAACAGCTAGCTGGATTTTTATAAACCACAAATATTCCTCATGGTCTTGAAGAAGAAGACTGAAGAACATTCCCATTCCCTGAAGGTGCTGTCATTTTCAGTTCCCAACCCCCGCAGACGAATGTCCACGGACAGCTGCGTTTCAAAAATCAGCAAGGTGACATGGAAGGGAACTGGGAGGCGTTCATGAATAATTTATTGGATGGCCGCACTCTGATCTTCCACAGGCCGTCGGAGCTGGGGGAATGTCACAGGATCCGACAGCGGCGTGCGGCGGGTTTAGAGACCGTGTTTCTGGCTCCCGTTTCTGTCCAGCCAGTAGCGTGGAGAAGACGGCCAAGCCCGTTAATTCAGACCAGTGATTTTCTCGCCGCGGGGCCATCTTGGACGGATGTCTGCGTGATGACCTTACTCGGCAATGACTCTGTCTCGCTTTCATTTTCCTCGGGTAAGGGGGCCATAAATTTGCCACAGCGCATGGCGGCAGGCGAGGGTGGGCACCCATCGAGCGGCAGTGGGTTTGAACCACCCCCGGACCGCCACACCGCCACGCGGCAGTCTGCTGCGTTCAGCGCCGTTGCCGCAAGCTTGGCTCGACGTCAGCGTGTGCGGAAAAGGCCAGAAAGGGTGGAAATGTGCCCTGGGCTAGATGGGGGAGTATCCCAGGGGCCGGGCTTCATCACCAATGCCTCTCATCAGTTTGATGCTTCACTCCACCAGAAGGTATGTTCAGAAATACCCCTGTATTTAAAGCAGCCTTTTCCCATTTTTTTTTTCACCCAGTTACAATGGCTGTTTGCCTCGCGGGCCGTCATTAACTGGGTGACGTGGTCATTTTAAATCACTTCCACTGGCCCCTTTTAACCCCTGAGGACAGCCCTCTACCCAGAATCCTCCACTGGAAACTTAGACCGTGCCTTTCGCGTTTATGGGTTACATGTAAACTTTAGGAATGCGGGTATTCCAGAATCAGGGAAGGGGGAATGTAATAAAAATGACGACAGTGAAATGGCTCATATTTCCATTTCTGCATGCCCATCTCACTGTGGGGGGGGGGGGGGGCTCAGATGATTGACGTGACAAAGGACTTGAACCTCTCATTAAGGACGGGCCCATGGACAAAAGGCTGTCATTAGCATCCAAAGTCATGCCGATATAATGCATCACAGCAGCAACAATCCTTGTTGTTCTCCGTTCCAGCCCCTGTCGTTAACAGAATTCTCTTTAATTAATCATGCATCCCTCCTTCTTTCTGCACGAAGAGGTTTTTTTCATCTGTTGTCATCTTTCTCTCGGCAAACCGCCTCTGATCATGTCTTGCATGTTATATCTTAGTCTTATTGTGGCTTAACTTTACTGTCGGCAAATTTTACTAGCAGTGTCGCCTCTGAGACCTGTGGGCTGCTATGAAGCTTTGGGATGTATTTGAGGTCGGCCTTAATAATGCGCCTGGCTTTATGTTCGGAAGCTAGAGTTACTTGCTCCGGGATCGGGGCGGGGGCAGGCTCCTTCTGTTCCCCGAACCCTAGCGTGGGTCTGGAGAAACCATCTCTAGGTTTTGCAGGAACTGCTGGAAAAAGGCAGGTGCCTAAGAAGGAGAGGATGTATAAAGGGCTACTGGCACTCCACTTCTAAGAGGAGTCCTCCTGCCCTGTGTGACGGAGCCCCGGTCATGAACAGATGGTCATAGGTGCAAATCCCAGTAAGGGCTATGCTTCAGAAAAGACGCATAATCACAACATCTGACATTTAACGTGTCAGAAGCATGTTCGTTTATTTCTTCTCCAGAAGACCTTCATGTCTCTAGGCAGGGAAACGGGTCGGTCCAGCTTGTCAAAGGGTCCAGTTGTGAACTTAACTGAGAGAGGTTGGGCCGTGTGGCTCAGCCCATGGCGGGGGGGCAGACTTGCCTGGTGAGTTAGCGCAGCTGGTGGATTAATGGGCGCACTGGGAGTACTGGCAGCGGGGCCTCGCTGCATCGCTGCCAGCCTAAACAAACCGCGTGATAAACGTTTCAATCAAGGCAAGGAGTGGGGGGACATTTTAAAAAAATTCCCATACTATCTTGGCCCAGCGACGGAGGGAGGGTGGATTGCACCAGCAGCCCATGCTTTGGACCCCCGTCCGGTCCATGGCGCGGTGACTCAGCCGCCAGCAAAAATCGAGATGGACGAACGGGGGGGTGGGGGGCAAAGTGGGGCGAGTGAGCTGCACAGGAATGATTGGAAGCGGGCGCGGAGCCCAGCGCGGTCAGGAAACCATCCCCCCCCCCCCCCGACCCAGGGCAACTCAAACGTTAGGTTTGCGTGTGATACATCAAAGCCTATAGGGGGTTCGCACTATATGACACCCCATGTTACGGGACACCCTACGTTACGTGGATTACGTGAAACCAAACCGAACTTAAAAAAGCACGAACTCTTTGGCCGAATGAACCGCCCTCTGCAGCACGTAGACATCAATCCCCACCATTTAATTCTTTGCGGTTCTAAATTTTCAGCGTGCGGTGTCAGGGCGATCGATCGCCTACGAAGCATGAGGAGAGTCAAAGGGCGCCTGATTAACGAGTGCTAATTACAAATCTCCAGGAGCGGACCGGGCTGATGGTGCAGGACTGGTGGGCAAATTACAGACTGCACACCAACCAAAGAGAAGCCTGCTCTTTAATCTGAATAAGTAACTGGGACTACAATTAAAAATTAAACCGCCGGGGGGGGGGGCAACACTGTCTTGAATGTGGGTAACACACCAATTACAGTGAGATAAAACCATACCATACCAACTGGAACAGCAAGATGCCATTTGTGCAATTAGAACACAGTAGTAACAACTTTTATTACATCTGGTTCCCACGCATGAGGTCTGAGGTTTATTAGTGGGGGAAGGAGATTGAAGGAAGGAAAGAGAGCTGGAAAAATGTTTAGGAATACTCTGGGTGTCATGTTTAGAAGCAGCAGTCAGGCCTTCCTTGCTGGATTCTGTTTCCTTATTGACTGTAGGTTCCTGCCAGAGCAGAAACCCCGTAAAATGCAGAGCGCTTGGGTGTCATTCACCCACGCGGCTTCTTCTCTGCTGCAAGGACATCGCCGGGGCCCCCAGACCCAGGGGGGCACAGTCGGCCCAATTGCGTAACTGGGCCAGCCGGTCGGGAGAGGATACCTCGACCTTGGCCACCTTTGCGATGTTTCAGTATGTTCTGCCTCGAGGAAAAAAGTACAGAAGTGGATGTGCCTTCGCCATGCACCCTGAAATGTCACAGCAGTCTTGTCATTTTGGCAAGACAGTCAAAAATGCTTCTGTCCCCCCCCCCCCCATATTAATTTGCAATGAGCTTTGCGCCTGGATAGCCAACTTCATTCTCCCACCCTCACAACTGAATTGTGTGTCGTGCGTCGACACCCATCCGAGTCTGAGCACGCTGTTCCCGTGCCGCTGCTCCCGTGCCGCTGCTCCCATGCCGCTGTTCCCGTACAGCCTCTGCGCTTTCCGGCTAGCTGCATGAGAGAAAGCAGGCCGAACGCCTGCGACCGCAATGGACTGAGCAGGCCCGTCGGAGGTTTGCGCTGCAGTTCCAGCTGCTAGCAAGACGCACGAGTGAGAGTTTCTCACTGGATCCCGGTCCCATTGCTCCCCCGAGCCAGTTGACCTAATATGGCCTGATTCAAAAAAAATGTTAAATATTTATTTTTTATTCTAGTAGTTTTTTGGACTCATTCATTTGAAGAGATTGAAACAGCATGTTTAAACTTCAATTTGTATAGAAGATTTATTTATATACAGCCATGTTTTTTTTGCTAAGCTTTTACAAGAATTTTGTTATGCTATTGAACGTGAAAAGAGTTTCCGACAGGGGGTTTAGGGATGTAAATTGATGGCCATCTGGGCCCCTTACCTATTACACTGAGGACAGCGCAAATAAGACTCATTATTAGAAATAGTCTCACCTAGGTGTAGAAACCAGTTTGGCCTAGAGAGTTTTAGAAGGGCTTGTTTACGCATAGAATGCTTCCCACAGTTCCAGAATGTCCCCGTCTTCTGCTAATAAGTCCGTTACTGGAAACAGAACCCCTGGGTACGGAACTGGGCTTTAGCAGTAACCAGATCTTTTAGGGCAGGAGAAGTGTGAGGCGTCTTTCCTGGTGGAGACAAAAGAGAGTGAGGGATCCTCCCAGCGTGGAGATACCTAACAGAACCGGGCTGTATGAGCTCCCGTCTCCTCCGAGATCTTATTCAAACACATTCCGGCAGGATTTCTTATACAGTTCCTCCTCTCTGTTTCTTTAAGCAATTGGTCAGCCATTCAATACCCTGTTCCCCATTTTTTCCATTCTCTCGTATTATCGGCCTCCGAGTGCAGCGTATTTGAGTCTGACATTATTTAATTCGCAGATTATGGGTGCTTTATTCTGGTTGCTGGTGCGGTTTTTGTAAAGGCCACGTTTTGGCTCTGAGATGGGCTGTATGACTCTTTTCTTTGCCTTGAAGACCTATAGATGGCACAAATGAGGCTTTGAAACACCGCAGTGGGTGGGATTACCAGTGTGTGGTTTAAACCGTCCTGTCATCCATCTTCCAACCACTTATTTAGCACTCGGTCTCAGGGGGGCTGGAGCCAATCCCAGGCAGCATAGGGTAAAAGGCGGGGGACACCTCAGGTGGAATGCCACTTGGTTTTAACCAATGGGAGTCAATGAGCTAACCAATGAAACATGGGATAGCTATTAATTGACAGAACATCCAACCAATTGCTGTTTGCTGGTTAGTGATTGACAGAATGTTTAAGCAATTGCTTATTAAAGCCCTTTTTAGAACTTTTTATAGGTGGATAACGACCCATCTCATGTTAAGTGCCTTACTGATGGGTTCCACATCTGATAATCTGTAATAACCCTCTAAACCACAGCGAATCTCAAACAGCAAACATCAGCTAGTGTGACCCAACCTGTGTTTCTGTGCCCACTGGTACGGAACCCGGTCACACTTATCGACATGCCAGGGGCCGAACACAGATTGCCCTGGACATCCGAGAGCTGCTGACATTCTGGACATAATTCATCACTCAATTTGGGGAAGCCTATTAATTCATGTCAGATTAATGAGTTTTCCTGTATGCCTGGGCATTAACTGTTATGGCCACGGCCAGCACTGAAAAAGGCCCCTCTTTCGTAAAGGGAAAATAACTCAACTAAGCAATATATTAACATGAACAACAGATGTGCTGACTATATTTAGCTCACCTCTTACTGTAGGCTGGCCTTATTTCAGCTTATTCCATTGGTTTGCTTCTTGCTTCATCTGAAAGTACATTTATGCCCTTTGTTACTAATGTTTTAGATGTTTGCATAGCTGGAAGCTTCAATAACATCTAAGGAGAATGAGGAAAAAGGCCCAATAGTGTAGCTTCTTGTGCGACTGCCTTCTTGAGCATCCTCTGTATGCTTTTTCTCGAAACACTCACACTGGTCACTGTTACGGTCTACTGGACATGAAGTAATCATTTTTCATTTTAAATAGTCAATTGTCCAGTATCCAACTGCATTGCTCCCCTCTGCTCCGGTTCTTGTAATCCATGGAGACAGCCCACATTTGGGTTCTTCACCATGAACCCCTCTGTGTTCTGGTGTCGATTTGTGATGCTCATCTCATCGATACATTCTGTGTCTTTGCCTGAGGAGATGTAGATGGCTACCAGCCTTCTTCTCGCTAAGATCAGCTGGAGCAGCCGTTCTCGTTTGACCCACCACTGCCGCTCATCTAGGAAATATGAAGCTGAAGGAATGTTAAGCTTTCTGTGTGAACATGGACCTTCTATGCTGGTGAAAACATCCTCGACAAAGGTTTACTTTGCGGCAAATAAAAAAACGGAAATGCATGATGAGCAGATATTTGGAGACGCACTTTCATGGGCAGCTGTAAAGATGCAGGACAGGTTTTCTGCATTAAATGACCAGACTGTCACTGTAAATCTTACTGGTGCCCCATTTCAATTTAAAAGTCCTAAATTTTCTGTCTGGTAGCAAACGCCACCTTCACGGTCTGCAAATCGATTCTTTACGGTCGAATGTGTACAGCTCAAAAGATTTAAGATCGCAGTGCGTGTGAATCATTTCACTGGGCCCTGCTTTAACATTGCTTTTTTGAACATTGCATCACTGCTGAATGGTGGGGGCAGCCTGACCAGTCTGTGAGGGTATGGTGAGCTTTCAGATTTCGATGTGCAATCGGATTCAACAGCCCATTTTGGTTTATTTAGGTTCCATGGTTGCAGGGTGTGTGAACTGCAGCTGTTTTATTTTTTGGCCGTATTTTTGTCTTTTTTCGTTAATGGCAGGAGAACCTGGCCGATATGGCAGTTGAAACACGGAATTATGGTTTTCCCTCAAAGCCAATTACCGAAAAATGTGCACTATGCGAATTCTAAGCGAATGCAGCTAAAAATAGGCTGACGCAGGCGGTGGTCGAGCGGGAGTAGGTGCTCGCTTCATTAGCCTCCCACCGCCATGCCTGTTTTCCCCGCGCGTCGATGAGGCCTCCATTCGCGGGAATGCTAAGTGCACCGTTTCCCTGGGACCGTGCCTTTCCTGCTTTGGCCCTCAGCTGGGAAGCGGTGCGAATGTTTGCGCGGCGTCTGTTGCGTGCCGCCACTTTCCTGGGTCATTAGTCCTAGAACATGGGGCATGTTTACCTTCTGAAAGCAACGCCTGTGGACGTGTAAATAGCTGCTAATCATTTAGCATTCCAGCTACATTGTTTTTTTTGTGTGTGTTTTTAACACAGACTGGATATTTGCGGTCAGCATATAGACTTTCGCCTGATGGATGTCCACTCACCAAAAAGTCTGTATGCTGAGCATCCTATTGTGCTTTTATGCTCTTTTCTGCCTAGCAACCGGCAACTCTGTGGGTAAGGCATTCTTAGGGTCACATGACCAGTCAGCATTCTGTACCACTGTACCCTTGCCTACACTACTATAAGTCTCCTGTACAGCAATCCCACAAAGCATCATAGCTTCCTAATTATTATCCAGTACAGGTCTGGGGGGGGGGGGGGATGGGGGGGGCGGAGCCTGGCCCAGGCAGAATAGGACCCAAGTCAGGGGTACAGCCTGGATCGGATAACCAGGGGTGACTTTCTCTCTTTGGACTGTGGGTGGAGACCTGAGTCTGTGGAGGAATCCCACCTCGTCAGGGGGGAGATGCAGAGCGGAGGTGGCATTTGAAAGCCCAAAGCTCAGAGGTGTCAGGCAGCAGCGCTAACCGCACAAGGTGTCACATGCCCTTGTAAATCTAATTTTGGTTTTGGCCCGGACCCGTTTCCTGTGTGTCTTCTTGGACCGGAGAGTGGGCGGGCTGGGAATCGACTGTGGAAATGCCCAGATTTGGGTACTGCTCACAGCATCGGAGCAGGGCTTCATCCCCCCCCCCCACCCCACCCTCAAAATCCGTCCGAGTGGGCAAGCAGCACAGCCCAGCCCTTAAGGACATGGACCTGTGACCCAGCTGCTGTTGTAGCCTCAAGCGGAATCTGTTTTATGCTGTTTGAAATTAAGGCCATAAAAGCAACTAAATGCAAAAATTGCCACTGTAGGGTAGGTTTGTTACAGGGTTGTTGCAGCATAAAAACTGCCCCGGGTCTCAGTGCATGATGGGAGTACACAGCAAGGACATGGGGAGGGAGGGGCGGTGGTGGGGGGGGGTTGATTTGATGTATGTGACGCGGTTCTCAATGCCGTTCGCTGGCTGCGCGCATTCAGGTTGGGACCGGAGGCAGATACAGACCCCCCCTCACCCACTGCTGCCCTCCTGCTGTGCCCACCTTCCTGTGGAGCCACCCCCCCCCAGGCCCTGGCGGTCGCAGTGTGATGGCAGGCGAGACAGGAGGCCTTTGAAGTCGGGCAGGCCTGCACCCGGGGCTGACGGCTCATTACTCCAAAGCTGTGCATAGCATCCACCTCCGCCCCCCCCCCCACCCCCCCAATCGCCATCGAGCTTTGGTTTATGCCTGACACCATTACGAAGATCCTGTGTCAGTGTGTGGGTGTGTCAGAGTAACACTCATCTCCCCAGGTTAAACACAGGTTAATGAATTCCCAGGCGGGGTTGATGTCCTCTCATATCAACTCAGTAGGTCCCAATTACCTCCCAAAGTTTACACCACCCCCCTCTAAGGAAGCAAGCTCCCCCCCTGCCCCCCATAGGTCTGTCTCTGCCTTGACAGCCCTTGCCCCCCC
>JAODJW010000035.1:20827794-20852500 GCA_026777045.1 Hyperopisus bebe | reverse complement strand
AGCCTTGTTTTGGTTGCAGTTCTCTGTCCAGCTGGCCCTAACGGCATTTCATTGGAGCCTTTTATTCCCAGAATGCCATGTCATTATTAGAGACCCTGCCTAATAGTATGGCAAGTCTGATTGACAGACAGCTGACTGACAGAAAAACACACCTCGATAGCAGGCCGTAGAGTCACACGGTGCAAGATGTGGGACTCCATGGCATGTTGGATGAAAGTGACTAAAGCAAGGAACCATGGAGAATTTGGTCCGGTTCATATATGGGCATGGGCCACTAGCCCCGCCCCCACAATCGTGAACAATTTCCTTGCATTCCTGGGCAGTTATTCCTCTGGTCCAGCCCAATCAATATACACAGTTTGACTATGTAACTCAACCGCAGATAAAAGGACACAAACTGATTAAGAAGGGCTCAGCACCCAATTGGCGGCTTGCCTTGTTTTTGGCCAGAGGCACACCAGGGCCGAAGCTGCGGCCTGGTCACAGATGAACGGCCCATCACCGCTGATGTGAATCTGGTCACGGGCCGCGGGCAGGGGGATGATGGCGGGAGCGAGCGGAGGAGTGCCAGGGGTCCTGCTGGGGAGGGAAGGCAGATGGCCGTGCGGGGCGTGCGAGCGAGTGCGCGCCCGTGTGTGGGCGGATCAAACGCCGGAGGGGCGGCCGAGGGGCGGAGTGTCTCCTGTCACAGTCACGCAGAGTCCGCTGACTTTGCTAACCCCACCCAGCAGGTCTCCCTTTGAGGCTTCTGAAGGATGGTCATCGTCACTCTGAATATTATTAATATTTTTTGTTTTTAGGGTGGTGCAGTGCTTAGCACTGTTGCCTCACACCTGTAGGACCAGGATTCGAGTCTGCTAAAATTCCATATGTGTCAACAGAGGTGGAGAGTTCAGGTCCAGAGAGTACAAATCCAGACCAGGATTTTGCTTCAACCAACCAGTTGAGTACTCTGTGAATCTGACTTTTTATACTCAACTGGGTGGTTGAAACAAAATCTTGGTCTGGATTTGTACGCTCTGGACCCAAAATCTTCACCTCTGTGTGTGGAGTGCATATTTCCCCGTGTCATCATGGGGTTTCCTCCAAGTACTCCCCAGAAACATGCTTGGAGTTATTAAATTGCTCATAGGTGTGTTTGTGTGAGTGACTGATTTGTGAGCATTCCCTGCGATGGGTTGGCACCCCATACTGAGTTGTCTCCTCCCTCGTGCCTGTAGGCTCTTGGATAGTCTGTGGACGTCCCATAACCTTGAATTGGATAAGCAGTTACAGATGATGGATAGATATCCATGATTGATATCCATCAGTACGACATCAGTCGCCTTGCAGACAGCCCTCTGATCAGAAGTGTTAGAGATTTTGGCCCAAATACAACAGCTCCCATTATACCATGACATGTGCCTTCCATGCCCCCCCATCCCAGAACGCCTACGTAAACATCAGCCGTATCGTGTCGGTGGCGTCCCGGCTGAGCGAGGGGGGGCACTACGCCTCCCAGCAGATCAAGCAGATCTCAGGCCAGCTGGACCAGGAGTGGAAGAGCTTCGCTGCCGCCCTGGACGAACGCAGCACCATCCTCACCATGTCCTCCGTCTTCCACCAGAAGGCCGAGCAGGTAGCTCTCCTGGATCCTCCGCTTTGTGCCTCCTTGGGCGGGGGCGAAGGGGGGGGGGCATGAGGCTTGAGTTCCACATCAGTAGCAGCGGTTTGTGGCAACCGGAACTCTTTCCTGGGTGGGCAGGTTGCTAAAGGAGATAGCAGCACAGGCTAGGTGAGATCCACTCGCTAATTATAACCCGTCCCGCTCGTCCCCCTCCCCCCAGTTCCTGGCCGGCGTCGAGGCCTGGTGCAAGATGTGCAGCGACGGGGGGCTGCCCTCGGAGATGCAGGAGCTGGAGATGGCCATCCACCACCACCAGACGCTGTACGAGCAGGTCACCCAGGCCTACGCGGAGGTGAGGCTCCGCCCACGCCGGCCCCTCGCTTCCCAGCTGCTTGTCTGCCAACACGGGCACTTCTCACCCGGCTTTTGCTAATGTGCTTATCTTAGTATCTCTAAGTGAATTTATCCCCACGCAGGAAACTGTGATACAGGAAGGGCTATGGGGCCTGCGACCAGAAACTGAAACGTTAGCAGAGCCTTCAGTAATGCATCAGCCCCCGAATGATCTGGATTTATTGCGATTATCACTCAACTAGCTCTTTGGCCCAGAGCACTAAATAAGCTGATCCTAATGTATCCGAAACAAACAATATTGATTTTTACGACAAGATCCTTATAGCTCTCAAGAGATGATAGACAACAGGGAAATGACAGCGCATATGCAGGTAGATTTACTGGCATATTTACCGGGAAGGCTCATTGCTGGACAGACTGTCAGATTTCTGATGAAACAGCACATCTCTTATTGCTAAGATGCCGATCTCCAATGTGTCTGTTTAGCCTGTTCTTCTTTTTTTGTCTGGATAAAACAATATTTCGAGCTTAAATTTTTTATGTAACATTCTTTGTGGTTTATGGCCAAATCAGGAAAAGGTTTTGGACCACTGATGCATATATTACTGACCAAGCATTTTAACCTTTATACCGTGAACGAAGTACACATTTGGTTAAAATACAATAGATAAGCATTTGCCGCGGTTACAACAAGAAATTGTTGCGCAAACCGCTTTATACAGCAAATGTGTATTTGTGTGCCAGTTATGTAAATAAAAAAAGAATTGCGCGTCAAAACACAATTTGATCTGAATGTAAGCCTGCCTCTCGTCTTGTTTTTATTACATATTATGTCCTCCATGTTTTGTTCCCGTTCAGCCGTCAGCAGAACAGGATGGATGGATGAAGGTTTTGTTCGTTATTGTTACCCATTTCATTGAAAATGTACCGTCATTGTTTCGCTGCTTCATTCCTTTGTGTGTCGGCCTACGTGATTTAATTTAATTACCAAATGATCTGGTGTATGAATGGCGTGTCTGTTATGCCCCTCCCAGGTCAGTCAGGATGGCAAGGCGCTGCTGGATGTCCTGCAGCGACCCCTGAGCCCCGGAAACTCCGAGTCACTGACGGCCACGGCCAACTACTCCAAGGCGGTGCACTGCGTGCTGGACGTGGTGCATGAAGTGCTGCACCACCAGCGCCGCCTAGAGGGCATCTGGCAGCACCGCAAAGTCCGGCTGCACCAGCGGCTGCAGCTCTGCGTCTTCCAGCAGGACGTACAGCAGGTAGGGTGGGGGAGGGTAGGCCAGTTCCTCCTTTTGCTTGATTTACTCCAGGACCTGCAGGTGGAGAAGATGTATGAAATAAACACCCTTAACATCCAAGAGACTGCAGAGTAATAATGAAACGAAAGCAAACAAAGGGCCCTCCAGGACCAGTATTAAATGGGTTTGATCCTAGTTTTTCACTGGGTCAGTCCCCCAATGCCAGACTCATACATCACAGTTGAAGTGTCAGGCTGATGTTATATTGCAGCACTGAAAAACACTGTGTAGGAATCACCAGGTGGGGGGAGGGGGGGCAGTATTGAGGGCAACTCGCTCCTTCCCAGTTATAGATTAAATTCATCCACTGGTTCCCAGTCCATCCATGTGCAGATCTCACTCTGTCTGTCACTCTATGTAAACTAGTTAAGTGGTTTCTCCAAATTGCCTATAGTGTGTGAATGTGATAAAAATCTGTTGTGACATTGTGGGGACCTTTTTTCAGGTTTCCACAAATATCCTTGACTGCAATCAAAAAACAAAAAATGCCAAAAGTCTCGTATTTGGTTACTTATGGTTATGGTTAGGGCTGGGTAGGGGTTAAGGTTGTCATAGTTAGCATTAGCATTTTTCCCATAGAAATGAATCAGCGGTCCCCAAAAAGATATGATTACATGACTGTGTGTGTGTGTGTGTGTGTGTGTGTGTGAGTGTGAGCACTGCAATGGACTGTCAGCGTGTCTGCTGCCTCGTGCTCAGTGCTTCCTGAGACAATCCCCAGGCTCACCACCGCCCCGCACTCAGTAGGCGTAAAAATGGGAATCACAATGGCTATCTAATCAAAAAGGCACTTTGTCAGTAATTTCCTCTGTATGTTGGCCATGAAGCATGGTTAATATCCTGCAACGCCCCCCCGGAGTCCTGATTGCAAATGGTAGGGTTAGGCTGGGTTCGAGTATACAGGGATGGGGATCCTCAGTGGGTTGGTGCCCAGCCCCCAGTGCCGAAAACAAGAGCAGGAGTTAAACAAACCCAGGCCTGCACTGGGGGTGGAGGTCAGGGATGCGGTTGACTTGGCTCTCCTGACTCGATGAATAATTACTATGGCTTGTGTATACTGAGGGTGCTGCAGGTGGGCAAAAAGTGTCATGTTATCCTGCGGCTTTGTGTATGAGTGCAGGAAGTACGTGTGTGTGTTATATATTACAGCGTAAGTGTGCTTACTGCGTGCATGTGTGTGTGTGAATGAAATGCACGCCTGTGTGTGTTTATGGAATGTACACTCCTGGCCAAAAACATGGGACAAACCCACAACTGCAAAGCATTAATCTTTAAGGGTCTCAACAGAAAATAATTGGTCAGGACATTTGCAAGAATTGAACAAATAGATAATGTAACTTAGCGTTTCCCTTTGATTTCCTTAAATGTACAGTATGAGTCTTTTGGGTAAACATGCCGACGGCTTTTTACTGAAGGAAGAGTCCGTTTCGTTCCACTCAGTGTTAATGGCTTCAAACAGTTGATCAGCAGGTAAACAACATTTTCCGGCTAGTGTGTGTTTGATGTCAGAGCAGATTTTCTCTATAGAGCTGAAATCTGGATTTTGACCAGGCAATTTTGGGTTTTGCCCATATATTTTGCCCAGGAGTGTATTTGAAATGTCTGCCAGTCTGTGAAAGGTGTACGAAATGCGTGTTAATGTGAGTGTGTCAAAACCTTTCCTCTGGGTTAGGAGCACTACTGTCACCACAGTGGTGCTTAGCTGACAACTGGTCCTTGGTGGGTCCCTGGGTTTGTGCAAAACATGTAATTTTCCTGAAAGTGCATGCAACCAGCAGGAGCTGGTGAAACATTAAGCTGTCAGAGCCGTGAGATGCTTCAGAAACTGTGTGCTGCGGTGAAAGATATCAAATTAGGGCAAATCTCCCTTTGAGGTGGCGAACCTGCAGACAAAATAGGCAATTTCAGGAGCTGTGGGCGCCTGTAATCAGACATGCAGGTTTTAGGGGTGGGGGTTTGTGAAATGTGGGGCTGGGACATTTGATGTGACATTTTGTTGCCATGTAGTCGTGTTGCTCATTACCGTCCGATTCCCGTTTGCCGTCACTCTGTTTGCTGCAGAGTTCCTGCGGCAGACAATGCTGCCCTTTATATCCCAGCCGGGGAGGGGGGAGGTCGGGGGGGGCTAATTGATTATCGCCCTCATGTATTTCCGGTTGGACTGAGGTGCTGTCATGAGAAGTGGGGAGTCTTATCTAGACTGAGGATAATCTGCTTTGGATCTTCCTGAGGGAAACCCAGCAAAAATTGCCCGTGGTCCAAACCCACTGATCAGAACGGAGGGTTCTGGAGAGGGCGGGATCGCATCACAGAGGGAGTGCATCTCTAGTGGTGGGATCCAGATCCCCAATGGGGTGGATTTAAACCCTTCAGGAAGCATCAGGCACGTGGACCTGCCAGGATACTTTTGCCCCACTTCCAACGGCCAACGTTGAAGCGTTCATCTCATTTCAACAATACGAGGAAGATGTCCTCTCGATGTTTTGCCACACGGGAAGAGGACAGCACCTCTCTGAGAACTAGGCGTCATGCTGACAGTCTGCAGACTGTCTAATGACTGCCCTCAACTTTCATTCTGAAGTGAAATATGAAATAAAAGCTATGTCGTGTAAACAGAACTCAACATTGCCGCGGTTCTGACGCATGGGTATTCGACTGCCGCTTAGACATTAATGATGATTTATGATTTTGCCTGGATTTTTTGGGGTTTATAACGGCCGTGTGGACCGAGCAGCTTGTTTACTTTACGCACATTGTTTGTAAATAGGATGATGACCCAGAACAGCCCCCCCGGGTCTGAGCGCTCGGCTCATGTTTAAACATTAAACCCCGACGTCGTGTTTAAGGCTGTGCTGTTTACATTCCTGATGGTTTATTGTCGCCCCCTCGGAGTCATCCTCATTCACTAGCTGGAAATCACGTTGCTCTGTGAATACCTCACTAGCTTGTGTGTGTGGGGGGGGGGGGGTGGACACACACCTTCAGTTCAAGGTCAGAATAAATTGCACTTGAGGAATCTGGGGATGGAGGATAAGGAGAAAAAAACGGAAAAGGCGACATTTTGGCAAGCCGTGGCTGGGATTGCTGAATGCTTCCCCTGCGGCATCCTACTCGCTTGTTTTCCTTAAAAAAATGTTAAACACGAACAGATTTTTTCAGGGGGGCGGGTTTAAGTCACATTACAGTGTTCATGGAAGTGTTTACAATCCCTCAAGGCCCCACGTCTGAGCTAAATCAGTACTTTCCGAGCGTAATGGTCTTCTGCACTGTAGGTTTTATATTTCTGAGAGCCTTACTTCTGTACTGAGGCTGCTTCTTGCTGCCCCTATTCCTTCACAAAGCTTGCCCCCCCCCTATCTCTGCTGGGAATGCAGTCCAGCCTCCACCTCAGGGAGATAAAGGCCATCAAATACTTGACTCCAGTCAACAGCAACCATGACCACTGACCACAAATGACCCCTCCTGCTGTACGGCTGAACATCTGTTCCCGGGAAGGGACAATTATTGGAACCCCTTGAGAGAAACCATCACACAACAAGCGGGAATCCCCCTCAGAGTTTCATTCGGTGCTCACTGGATCCACTCCTCAGTCTTTCACAAAGTCTCCCATCTCGCCCCAGCACTGGATGTAAGGTTCTCCGACAGTTCCATATGGCAGATAACACCTGTCCCCCCCCTTATCCTCGCCCCCGCCTCTGCAGGTGCTGGACTGGATCGAGAATCATGGTGAGGCCTTCCTGAGCAAGCACACGGGCGTGGGAAAGTCGCTACATCGGGCTCGGGCTCTGCAGAAGCGCCATGATGACTTCGAAGAGGTGGCCCAGGTGAGACGTGGACCTCGAGCGGCCTTGGTGTGGGATATGCATATAACATCATACTTTTCATTTTCTGAGACCTGTCTCTTTAAGAAGGCTGTCCAGTACTCCGAGGTCATCCATTACACTATCCTCGTTTTTTGTGGGTACATAGCTTTTAATTAATAAATTAAGATATTTTGCATATTAATCATCTATAGGCAGAAACATCTGGAATGTCTTTGGCTCTAATAGGCTGTGGGCTGAAGCCTTTGGTGCAGGAGGTTGTCTGATGTAATGGACAATACCAATTAGCGACAAATGCACTCAAAGCCTGCTAACCTTCCCAATCAAAGTCATAGAGTAGTTCTGTTCTGTAACCCACTGAGGGATTACACACAAAAGAATCTCATTTGAATTCTGTCTCTGGGCACTGGAGGTTTAAATCATCGATCTGGCCAAGTAATGTATCTTTATACATTATACTCTGTAGTACATGTCCCTTTGGGCATCGTAGGGCTCATTTCCGTTCCACTTAATGTATTTTTTTCAAACACTTCCTCTGTGTTGGAGCCTCTCAGTTCTTTGCCAGCTAGTGAGAGCGATGACTATGTTTCACATAAGAGCATACAGTTTGCTTGCATATGACACTGTAGGAAAATCTTTAAAGGGAGAAGTGGTTGATGGTCCACAACACTTCTGACATACTGGGGTCTTAGATCTCTAGCAAAATAACCTATGATTCTGTTTTTTTTTTTTACTGCTTTGACTTGTAGTACAAATGTTAACACACGCACTGCTTTTCACAGGTGACTGGCGTTTGTGCAATTGGCTTGAATTCACAGGCTATTGACTGCGGAGGGAAATGTAACTAGCAGACACCGGATCTCATTATTCCCGATGTCAGAAATAGCTGTGTGACTCAGGTGTGGGCTTGCGCAAATAACTCTGTCCCTTTTTTCCAAAGCCCGCTTGAAAGTCTCAGAATTGAACCTGTTGTTGCTGCTTATGCCGCAGGATAAAATCAGGTACAAAAACATGGCTAGGAAGTACTGGAAATGTGGGATGACTCTTTAAATGCAGATACAAGGACCTTTTTATGAGTTTATACTACATTGTTCTGGGTGTAGGGCACCTGTACAAAAAGTCGAGAAAGTCCACCATCCTATCCAGAATCCTCTACCTTGTGCAGCCTGGGATATGCGCTATGTTTACTGCCACCATTTTACTGGATAATGGCTGGCCAATGGATGGATGGATGGACGGACGGATAGATGGATATCGGAGCCTGTGGCTGCACACATGAAAGAGACGGCTCACACACGGTAACAGGTTAGCATGTGGCTCACCTGTCCTGTGAGCACAGATTTATTTAAGTCTAGGACAATTAGCTCCAAAGATGGATGAGTTCAGGCAGTTAACCAGCTCATGATTTCAGTTAGTAAAGGTACATAAATCCTAATCTGGCAGCCGTAGCCAAAAGGACCTGTTTGCTCATCTGGAAAACGCATAAGTGGACTTTCCAGAAGTGAGACTTCTACAGCTGATATCTCAGACTGTCAAATAAATAAAGAAAAAATTAATAACAATGGACACCACATTTTTTCAGGACTGAAACTTAATACAGACATGTGGTTGATTCCAAGATATGAAAATATCAAAATTGTGCTAATAGTGTTATTTTTTTTTCCTTTCAAGCAAGTTGTCCTAGTTTCTGTTCCAGCTGAGCTTGAGTGAGTATAGCTATGAAACAGCAAACATGTCACATGACCCAGGGAGCAGGGATTTTATTTGGGAATATGGAAGCATTTATAAAAAAGCCCGAGAGGTGGAATTAAAAACAATGGGGGGGGGGGGGGGGAGAGACAGATATCTGAGACTTGAACGGGTTGTGTCACGGACTAAAGTCTGAGTTGCGCAGCAGAGTCTGGGTGCATTTACTAGGGGATGAGTGAAGATAAGGTAGGCGTGAATATGGGGGGCAGGAAATAGATGAGGAGAGTGAATTGACTTACCGCTAATTTTACCCCACCCCAGGATGTCCAGCCCGAGCTGCGTATAACAAGAGCATTATTACCAAGAGTTCCACATGATGACCTGGATGTCACTATTAACCACTTTTGCTGTACTGCATTTAGGCAGATATAGTAGCGACGACAAGTGCTGACATCTTGTAAATAATGGAATTGATGGCTGGGTGTGTTGATTAAAGACATCAGACAACCGAAGAACAGTTTTGTTCCTCAGCACTGATGCCGGTACGAACATAAACTCGAGGAGCGTAGGCAGCTTGTAGGACTGCCTGATGTCTAACCCCAGTGCTGATTAACAGTTCCAAAACAGCCTTCCCAGCATAGACAGACTCCTCTTTGATGACCAGCCCCGAGCAGATTCAGGTAACAGAAGGTACAATGATGATTCATCTTGACCGAGGCATTAATTAAAGGAGACGTGAAGCAGGTCGCTTGAATCACTGCATATCTGACTTCCTGGAACCCCCCCCCCTTTAGAGCCTGCAGAATAATAATGATGAAGGCAAAGTTCAGCAGATATTATAGGTTGAAGCTGAAAGCAAACAGTATGGGTCCATGATGAACCTCTTCTTGGAGGTGGGAGGTTGGGTGGGGTCATTGTAATGACGATAAACGACGTAGGTGCTATGGAACTTTGTGAGTTTGCGGAGAGTATAGAGGATGTCCAGGTCATTTAGCTGTGGATGGAACCAAAGTCCAGTTGGGTAATATGTAAGGACAAAATAACCAGAGACGGGGTCACTACTAAGTGTGGGAGGGGCTGTACAAGTCAAAAATCTTGTATCTAAAGCCTAATCTTCTATCTAAAGCCTAAATATGAATATAATGAATATATGGAAATAGGGTTACAGTATATCTAGGACAAGAGTTAAACTCTGAAATGAGTGAAATACTGAAAAGCAGCTTCATTTCGACATGGGATGATAGTTGACTCACTGGCTTTAATGTGCCTTGGGGAACGGGGGCTTTCAAATATCCACGGGGGTAAAGGTACTATCCACTGTTGGGAGGAACTTGTGTCTAAAGTTGATACCATCGTCATAGTGAACACAAATGGGGTCATTTCTGTCTCCGGCTTAATACACTCACATGACATTGGTGGGGCAGATCCGGGGGTTCAAAGCTAATCAAGCAAGTATTGTTCAGATGTTTCTGTGTGGACCTCCTTTATCCGACATGATCCTTTCGGTAAACATTCCCAGGATCAAGGTCCATTGCTGGCTATACGGTTCATCTGAGAAGGCATTCCTCCATAAATAACACTTTGCTATTTGTTTCAGACAGCCTAAAACCATAGGATGCCAGATTAGTTAGGAATAGGTAAATCTATTTTTAACAGCGAGTAATGTGCTTAGTGTCGGATAAACCCACCAGGGTGTAAATGTGTATTTGACAGATTTTGGCATGAAATACTAAGATGAGATTCACTTAATTACCCGAGTTGCTGGGTCTCCCATTCTTCTGGTGTTTTTTGAGACGCCCCTGTGATAGACGTTATCTTGATAGGAGCCCTGGATTTTAGGATGGAAAGCCCGTTGCTTGGGTGTGTGATCGAATCATGCCCGAGAATCGGTGTAGGTGGAGGAGATTGGGTCTAATCAGTCCTACTTGGCTGTGCAGAACACATACACCAATGCGGACAAGCTGCTGGAGGCTGCAGAGCAACTGGCCCAGACGGGCGAGTGCGACCCGGAGGAGATCTACAAGGCAGCCCGGCACCTGGAAGTGCGCATCCAGGACTTTGTGCGCAGGGTAGAGCAGAGGAAGCTGCTCCTAGACATGTCGGTCTCCTTCCACACCCACACCAAGGAGGTGAGTCTCCACCCGCGTGATGCTCCGCTGGCCTCGGCGTGTCAGTGAGTGGGTGTGTGCATGCCGGTGACCCCCACCCCACATCTCCTGCACCCTACCCCGACTGGGCAGTCCAGACCACAAGGTACCCAAGCTTTAACAAGCAGCACCATGAGCAGAACACATGCATATCTGAATGAGTGAACAGCTTTCCAACTGGGGATTGATTATCTCCTTGATTTGTCTTTGTTTTTTGGGTAACCTTTTACCCTCGCAGTATTTGACAGTCCTCTGTTCAGGCTCCTGCGTCCCCCCAATGCCCACACCTCCTTAACTCCTCCTCTTAATTCCCTGATCTCTGCACAGACGGATGGGGCTGGATAGTGGGCGGGCCAGTTATCGGCTCTGTCCAACGTCGTTTTATTAATGCAGTACTTCGTTGGCTGCCGCATGCTCCAATGATGTCAGCTCCCCTAGGTGGCCCCCTAATTGAGACGAACTGCTGGAATCTTAAGAGGATGCATTCCGACATTATTAATCTAAGGGACCTTCTCTCATCAGTCTGTGTCCTGCCGACTCTCCCTCCACTAGAACGCTTTTGTAGACGCTGGTGTCTTGCTCAAGCTTACCCAAACTACACTAAGCCTCTGGCCTACAGACGGGATCGGGTTAATGGTGGATGTTGGGGGTTAATCCGCCGCCTGGGCCGTGAGATTATGCCGGATTCTGTGGGCTCTGTCCTGCTGTTGACGTGCTTGGATTCTAGCTTCAGCTCTATTTTAAGCTGCTGTGGTTTTTCCACAATATTCTCTTCCGCACAGGACTAGACCGTTACAATTTGCTTTCAGTTCCCAGAGTGACAGGGACCCTAAAAAATTCTGAACGTAATTTGATTGGTCTGGTTTAGGGGCTGAATGTGGTATGTTTTCATGGGGTCCAAAATGTCTAGTGACAGCCCTACAATGAGCCCTTGTTTCGGTTGCTTTTTTGGTGATGTTGATCATGTTAACTTGATGTTAAATTGATCATGCATGCAGCATCCTCTGTATGGAATCCATCATGTACTTCAGACATTTTTATTCTCAGAAGGGAGGAGACACTGGGACCAGGAAGAGGGGTGGAGGTTGGTGAGAGGAGTAGGAGACTGAAAAGCGAAGAAGGTTTCTGTGGAAGGCAAAGGGGTCTGGCGCAAGGCTGTATCTCCGTGGGTTCTCTGGATAACAGCTCCTTTTCCAGCTGCGTCTCAACCCCATGGGCTTTCTGGAAGCTTCTGGGAGAGTGCTGGCTCAGAAGCCACTGGATGCTGTTTCCACATGTTCTTTGGTCACTGGGGCTCAGTCTGAGTTGCTGGAAGCATTGGCTCCCACGGGGCAAGCGTATGGTGCTGGGAGTTGTTCCCCATCTCAGCCCCTGGGCCGAGTATCAATCCAGGAGGTGGTGGCCAGGTGCCTGGTGGAACGAGTCATGTCTGTGGTCCTGAATCACTGTTGCTCAGTTTATGTGTCCTGTCTAGGTCATTTATCATTCACTGTACTTATTGAGGAGCATTTCAGGCTGCAGAGGGAATAACGGAAGTGCACATGATGATTGGAAACAACTGCTGACTGTCTTTTGAGCAATTGGGCTATTTTTGTACATCAAGTGTCTTTTGTGTTCTTCCACCCGTTTGGAGTCTCTAATGGCTACAGCTTTTGTTGTAATGATTGATATTCGATATACTCCATATACCAAGTGCATAATGTTTCAATTAGCTTTGAAGGACAACAGACTGCTTAGTGTGCAGGAACCCTTGGTGTGGTTGGCCCCCACACTGGTTCTGCAAGGATTCGACCAATCAGAAAAAAGCACACATGAAAGGTTCAGATTCAGGGGCGCCCAATAAGACGCTTCGGCACTGATTGCCATTAGGCACTACCATTGAATACAAGGGCATAACAGCACGGTTCCTGTTGAGTTGTGTACAATAAATATAATAATATTTATTGTAATGGGGTATTTAAGAGATTCATTTGATTCTACTTATTCAGTTCAGCTATGGATTTTGTTCTCCTCTTGAAGAAATTGGTCATACTGTATTTCACAAAATGAGTGGTGTCTAAGGAAGAAGACAAAGGCCCCTGTTGATGATCTAAAGTCCTTTTATGGCGTGGACAACCCACTTTTGATAGATTAGTGGAGGAAAAATTGTGGCCGCAACAGGTGCATGGTCCAAATGGGTTGTACTAAGTCTCGTAATTAGTTATGGGTGTGTTTGGGGTGTGACATGCTATAAACCAATCAGAGTGTCATCTCTCACTCCCTATAAGAGTGACAGATTTAGCTAGGAGGAGCAGGACAAAATATTTTACTAAATATTTTATTAATTTACAGTAAACACCTACCACAAAGCCATACAATAAATGAAGCGTAATGAAGGTGAAGATCCTGAGACTAACCACTGTGACATTGATTTACACATTAATGATCTTTCATATTGTAATCTTCAAAGTCTTTTACATGCTAGTGTGCTGCTGTGTGTGTAACAAGCAGTGCACGTGCACTGTAACTATCCCGATAAATGCCCTTAAAGTAACCGTGAAACACTGCGGCATTGACTTTAGATCAGGGTTTTGTTGGGCAAAAGCGCGATGGCTTTCTGCTGCCTCAAAACGGCAACATGCCAGCAATGCACCCGACTCCGCCTCATAAAACCAACATGTCCACGGGCGCTCAGATGGGCGCAAGTACACTTGCTATTTAAACGACGTGGGCGCTGGGCAGGGAAAGGACAGCTGCGTCGGGCTCATGCTAGCAAGGACACTTGTGTCGCGTCTGGCACCACTTTGCGTTGGAAGCTAAACAGAACCCAAAGCCTTTTAGCTGAGAGACACGTATAGTGGTGGTTAGATTTGGTGCCGGAATTCTTCATTCGCCTCAGAATTATTCCTGTAATTACTGGTGCCCCCCCCCCTTTATCGAAACATTAGCTACAGATTCCGCATCAGTCTGATCTGAATGCCCGCTAAATGTAATTAGATTGTTAATGGACTTTATGTGTATCATAAGAAGATTGGAAGTTAGAATGGGATTCATTTCTTTGTGATTCAGACATTAGTGGATTAATTGTTCGGAATGGCATTAGATGAAGAACGGGGCACAAATACAGAATATCTGATGAATAATGAGCTGAAAAATTAACGCTGAGGTCCTGCTAAAGGGAATGATTATTGTTTGGATCCAGCAGAATGAAAATTTGTGGGGTAATGTTTCGTGTTTTTAATATGATTCCTTTTTACTAATTTTTCAAGATTCATTCAATTGAGAAACAGACAAAACAGGAATGCTGTTCACATAAAATGTTTCAGTGAGATTTGCGAAAGCGAAATGCAGACATCTGGATGGAAATCAGGTCTGCAGAACAGAGAGGTGTTTTCAGCAGTTGAATAAAAACGTAACCCGGATCTGACGCTTACAGCCATTTAAACTGAGCATCCAGTTTGATCCATGTAAATCACATTTTCAGTTTTTTTTTGTGTGACGCTGATATTTTTCAATGAAAAATGAGGGTGATTCCCTGTGCAACAGGGCAAGGCAGCAATCAGTGTAAGATATAAGTGGGATTCCTTGGGCAAGCAGAGGCACAGAGGCGTTCCAGATTGACATCTGTGATCACGAATATCCTCGAAACTGATGTGAAGACAGGTTTCTATGGGAACCACAGAAAGTGTTTTTCAAGAGCATTAACCCTTGTGGAGGGGTATTCTACGCAGAGGAATGTTCCGTCTCCCTGATGAATAACTATGTTCATGTTCTGCTCTTTGGAATTATTTTAACATTAGCGAAAACAGTACGCTACGTAACGTTGCAAACATTGCTCTGCAGAAATTTCATAATACTGATAAACTTGTATTAAGGTGAGATTGAACAGTATGAAGTCTTCATCTAACTAGATAACTATGCTTATATTCATAGGTTACAGGTTTGTTGGATACCCATAATGCAGAATATTTCACTAAACCTAAAGATACCAGCATACTGAACCACCCTGTACCAGGGCACTGTTTTCATTATGAGAATTACATTTATCAGATGTATGATAAACGTCGTTGCTCGAAGCAGCATAATTACTATCAACAGCACTGCCAGATACTGAAAGATGGTCGGTATCTGCCACTGATTAGATTTAAATGTTGCAATTCACCAGTAGAGTTCAGATTAAATGCTTAGTTGAAGGACGGAGAGTTTCATCCCTGCATCCTGGGCCTCCGTCCGAACCTGTGGCCTAAGTCTCCATCCCGAGCCCCTGCCCCTAGCCTGGGCCCTGAGCCTGCATGCTGTGCCTGTCTCCCAAGCCTGCACCCCAAGTCTCTATCCCGAGCCTACGCCCCGAGACTGTGTCCTGAGCCTGCATTCTGAGCCATACCCCATAGCCTAGCTCACAGGCAGAGGGGTCTCAGTCACGCATCCACTGTGTGTTTGTCATTCACTCATTCAGCAGTTTGCATTCTCAAACAATTATGTAATACATTTTGTTTATTTCTTTTATGAGAAGCACCAGCATGTTTCCAATTGCATGTTTGCCTTCAGAAGGTCAGTTCATGATGTCTTACTGATTCTTGGGAGGCCTCCACTGGTTTTATAGAGAAAACAGCCTGTTCTTTACGTGCTGGTTTAGATGGCTCCTGACAGTAGCTGATATTACATAAGGTTTCCTTCAAAGGATTTTCTTATTCAGCTGACTGAATGTTGAGGCAGCCGCCAAAGCTTTCGGACCTTCGGATGTCTTTATCTTTACCTGATACGGTCCGCAGACGGCTCGGTCAGGCTGGCCGGCAGGCATGTGGAGCTCCATCAGCCCTGTTAGCCCTTTAAGAGGCGCTCTACGTGATGGCGTGCTGCTCGGAGCTCCCATGTCACATTTAAGGTTGAGATTAATAGGTTTTTGAAGTTTAGAGCACCATGACACTGGCTGATCTTCAGTTAGAGCTTCTGCTGATGATCGATGGAGATGCCTTTGCTCTCTTCAGTCAATATGTGAAAATGATGCATCTATAAGTGTTTTTCTTACTCAGAGCTTGTCTTGTCACCACAGCTCTAACGATGCTGAGGACTCCTCTTAATTATCCAATATACACCATGACACACTGCACCCCCCTTCAATGACGGGGAACTACTGAGCCACATCAGTAACTTAAAGTAACATAATCTCCTCAGCTGTGGACGTGGATGGAGGACCTGCAGAAGGAGCTCCTGGAGGAGGTATGCTCCGATTCGGTGGAATCAGTGCAGGAGCTCATCAAGCAGTTCCAGCAGCAGCAGACGGCCACATTGGAGGCCACTCTCAATGTCATCAAAGAAGGGGAGGAACTCATGCAGCAGCTGAGGTCAGTGTGCGTCAGGAAAGCTGTCGGCATGGGAGTCAGTCGGAAGCCATGATTGCTGTTTTTCTTGATGACCTAAACTATATATAGTATGAAAGAACTTAACCATATCAACTCAATCATTCTCACTAACCCTCAACCAAATCTGCACATCATGCTACTATGGAAGCCCTCAACCATGACTTCACATCACTCTTACTAGGGAAGACTTCAACCATGACTTCATATCACTGTTACTATGGAAGCCTTCAACCATGATTTCACATCACTCTTACTAGGGAAGACTTCAACCATGACTTCACATCACTGTTACTAAGGAAGCCCTCAACCGTGACTTCACATTACTCTTACTAGGGAAGCCCTCAACCGTGACTTCACATCACTGTTACTATGGCAGCCCTCAACCTTCAATTCACATCAGTGTTACTAGGGAAGCCCTCAACCGTGACTTCACATCACTGTTACTAGGGAAGCCTTCAACCGTGACTTCACATCACAGTATCCATGAAAGCGCACAACCATAACTACGCAAGTGTTGACTTCACATTGTATTAGTCTCTGTAAATGGGTTTAATTAGCTCTCAAATCGTTGACGCACAACGCTGCATGTCCTCTGGCCACAGGGACTCGGCAATGTCGCACAACAAGATGCCGCACAATAGCTCGATCGCACACATCGAGAGCGTGCTGCAGCAGCTGGACGAGGCGCAGGGTCAGATGGAGGAGCTCTTTCATGAGCGCAAAATCAAACTGGACATCTTCCTGCAGCTGCGTATCTTCGAGCAGTACGCCATCGAGGTATGGGGGGGAGGGGGACTCAGATGCTCCTCCGTGAGACCTAAACGACTCAATGAGTGAAACTGCCATTCCCCAGAGGGGGGCTTTTATTTATTGAAAGATATTATGTGATGAGTTCCTGAATTATGACAGTGTTGGGAGAATTGTTAGCAAAGCCAGTGTAGAGCTGATGGATTGAAAGTCGTTGAAAGGCACGAAAATTATATATAACCTTGCCTCCTGATTTTGTATTTGCTCGGAATATATAGTTCATGCTTTTTTTAAAAGGTAAATGAATGCCGAATTGTTAAGTCTAAAAGCTTGGCTTAGCAGAGCATATTTCATAGGGAAATTTGTTTACGTCGTTGTTTTGAGGGAGCAGCGGCAGACCTCATCCATGGGCCGCTTAGTCAAATAAGGCTGGAACTGGAAGAGATGCCAACATTGACCCCTGCAGGTCACCGCAGAGCTGGACGCCTGGAACGAGGACCTCTTGAGGCAAGCGGGTGACTTCGGAGCGGAGGAGCTGGCCCCGGCGGAGCAGCGGCTGCAGCGTCACACAGAGCGGAAGCTGGCCATGAACAACATGACCTTCGAGGTCATCCAGCAAGGCCAGGACCTGCACCAGTACATCATGGAGGTCCAGGCGTCAGGTGAGTCCCAGGGGTGAATCTCAATATGCGTACTTGACTATACATCTGTTCTCGCATACCCATTTTATGTTATCTTCCCTTGCTGAAGACCAGTTCCAATACTAAGAACAGAAGTACAAAGAATGGTAAAAATCCCCAGATGTCGTTCTTGCCATACCCCAAATATCAAGGATGCATCGGTTGCATCCCTGCCAAATAAGACCAATCCCATGATTCACTCTGCCCCAAGTTCGTTCTTGGAAGGCAAGTTAGCAAGATCGGTCTTGCCAAGACCACAAGCACGATCTTTGCATTCTTGGTATTGAGAAGCGTCCCTAGCCTCCATCAGAAGCTCAGCAGAAAAGTGAGCGCTCCACATTCATTTACAATCAATATTTTAATTGATGTATCATTATTCCTTTGTTACTGACGAGACCGTTTTATTGCAGGAGACTCCATGTGATTAATATTTGATTGCATTTTTTAACAGATTTAGTTTCCATGGAGGACATCCTTTAAAGTACGTTCTTCGCAGGTGTTAGAATAGTGCTACGCCTAGTGTGAACCTGCTCAGTGTCGCTTTGTTTCACTCTGGGACAATGGCAATCCAGGGGCGATCCCTTCTGAAATACTCAGTACTTATTTTGGCAGATGTTGAGAACGTCTCTTGAGGAAAATTCAGGAATTAGTTTGGAATTTAAAGTCTGCCTCCCCAGAAAATCCTCTTACTCACTCTGTATGGTAGGATGACACACTGGGAGTTATTTTTACCATCTGAAGGAGGCCCCCGACTACCCACCCCTCCCCAGGAGACCGCGGGGTTCCCATAGTGATGGTCAAACTGTCGCATTCATTGACTCTTCAGTGTTTCTTACATTGAAATAGCCAAACCAAGATCAGTGGGTGGGGTTCAAAGACTCGTGGCAAAATTGAGAGGTAAGGCATCGAGTCAGTCCGCGTCTGCTGGTGCATATCAATTAGCTGAGCTTCTCTTTGATGCACATAGATTTTACTATGAATTAGAGTAGCCTTTCAAGTCATTATCTGCTTCTCATTTCCCACCAGCACATACCAGCACGGAGAACAGCTTGTGCGGGACAGGCTATATGTGCACAGAGGAACTCTGTCGGCTTTAAAGAACGACTTAAAGCAGGATCAGCTGGACTGGTCAGCCCCTCCCCTTATACCCTTTACTTCTCAGGATTGGTTCCAGGTCACTGGGACTGTAACTGGATTAGCAAGTTCCGCCAAGGGTGGATGGATGGAGAAAGGAAGGAGCAGTGAAAGCACTTAAAATGTTCAGACTACTTAAAGTGTAAGGTTTACCACCCCCTAGTGGAGAAACCATTAAAGTCCTTTATCCGAAGAACTCTATCTTCCACGCTGTATTCCCTTTCCATTGACATGAGAACATGGAAGCAGCTTCTCTTGCCCTATTTTCCAAATGGAAAGAGTTCATATTCTATGTATATAAAATCTGTCTCTATGAGTAACAGGACAAATTAATAAAAATACAAAGATAATTACAGCTAACACATTTGCTTGACAGATATTGTGTATTAAGATTCAAATTTAGCCCATAATATAAGAATTGATCTCTTTGTGGGACGTGAACCTTCGTCCAACTCCATAAGGACTAGGTGTTTCTTTGGCGGCCATGTTTATATCTGTGGCATGAAGCCAACTCCTCCACTGAGGAACCTGAGGTAGTGAGGACCCAGCGAAATACGGCATCCTCCTGGCTGGCACCCACAAACAGTCCCCTGTGAGTCCCTGGATGGACGGAGAGGTCCCAGGGCCGGTCCAAGAAAACGACAGAATAAATGATGCCAGCAGCAGAGCCTTTTATTGTCAGAAGCAGGTGGTCGTGGTGACGGCGAGTCCTTGGCTGCCGGCCCATAAGGTCGTGCTCATTCATCATGGCGGAAGGACCAGAGCACGGTCCGTACAGTACGAGCGATTCCCCTCTTACCGGCGTTTGTCAGATGTTCTGAGCAGCTTGCGCCTGGCTAATGTGCGATGATATACCTCCGTATAACTGGTTCCTTTAACCTATTTCAGCGCGTTAAAGGTATGGACTCTGGGCTAGCACTGTGGCTTCAGCTTGGTGGGAAGTGGGTTCGATCCCTGCTCCCGGTTCTGTGGAGTTGGGGTCAGGAGTTCATGCCGACACACCTGGTTCAGTTTCTGGGCTTAATAGCCATGTTCATTGTCCCAGCAATGATAATGGCCCAAGGCACTTTACAAGGGTGTGTTGTGATTAGGGATGTAACGATACACTCAACTCACGATTCTGAGTTCACGATACGATTTCCTCACAATTTTTTAACAGAATGAGCTGCAGACAAATCTATTCAAAAATATTTCTTTATCTTTCTAAACTGCAAAACGTGTCCTCTTCTTGACAGCGCAATAGAAATTGAATAAAATACTGTTTAAAAAAAATCCCAAATCAAAATAAATTTTAAAAACATCTTCAAATAAACAAACCGTAACGCTTTACATTAACTGCACCTTCATAATGCTTTTATATTGCATTCATAAAACGTTCAGTACACCCTCATAATGTATTCATTAAGTATTCATAAAACATTCATAAGCATCATGTAGGTATACCTTGACATCCTAACATCCCTTAACAGCTATAATATACATTAATAACAAATATTATATAATAATAACAAACATTATAATTGTATAATCATGTAATGTTTGTTATAAATGTATATTAAAGCTGTTAAGGGATGTTAGGATGTAAAAGTATACATACATACAACATCATTAATACAGAATAATACAAACACAGGGAAAAGGGAGGACATGGAAAAGAAAGAAAGAAAGAAAGAAAGAAAGAAAGAAAGAAAGAAAGAAAGAAAGAAAGAAAGAAAGAAAGAGAAAGAAAGTCAGATCACAGCAGAGGAGAGGATCATTCTGATCTCTAAGGGATTCAACCAACAAATATCATAGATCCCACATCCAACCGCTGTCCTGTGGCAGCTACAGTCCAACTTTGCTAAAGTTCAGTCCCAGGGAGCAGTGCAGGTTCTCACTGTCCTTCTTTGTGTGTCCTCAGGGATTGAGCTGACAGGGGAGAAGGAGGTGGACCTGGCCACGCAGGTCCAGGAATTGCTAGAATTCCTCCACGAGAAGCAGCACGAGCTGGACCTGAGTGCCGAGCAGATGCAGAAACGGCTGGAGCAGTGTGTCCAGCTTCGGCACCTGCAGACCGAGGTCAAACAGGTGGGCTGCCCCCCCACGGACCTGCTGTGCTTCTGCACATCTGTACACCTTTACACCTTTCGTGTTGTGCACCTGCCAGAATACCTGTCCTGCAGCTGGCTGTACACATGTTTTATAAGGACCCGTAGGCTTGTCTTACACAGTTAGTTACCTGTGCCACACCTGCTGTTACTCCTGTCCGAAAGCCTTTTCAACAGTTCCCAGTATGCTTCACCAAGACTGTGTGCGTCAGCGAAGGAACCAATTGCTTCTGGTTTGTGACGCGATACTAAACGACTAACAGCAGCCGTGTGCCATTGTTGGCATGTCCCCGCTACTAATAGGAGATGATCCAGGTTCTCGTTGTGGTTTACCTCTATTGAAAACCTTTCTCATTCCAGCACGTTTTTTCCACTGATGGCCAGCTGAACGAGTCTGGGGCGTGTCTCCTGCTGAGGTTGTGACAGGGCGTTTGATTGGCTTATCAGACTCTCCAGTGAAATTATCCGAAAGCTAAGGAGGGCTGCTGAATTTTCACCTGAAAGAGACCCACCGTCTCCCTGTCCACTGCACTGGACATGATCAATAAAACATGTGTCCTTCGTATTTTCAACTGGATATCAGGAGTCACCTTCTGCACCAGAAATTACTTATTAAAGTCAGTTTAATAATTCAGACCCTCATTGCCAAATATCATTCATTTATTGAATATTTTTTCAGTCTAAAAAACATAATGAAAAGGTTACTGTGGAATGCAATTTATAAACTGAGTACACTTACTGTAAAGACAACGCTTGGTATACTTATTTGGAATGGTACAGTAGAGGTTTTTTTTTTGTTTACCTGAAGGTCTTTACTTGATGATTGCCGGATTAATTTTAGCCCATATGTGATTAAAGGGGATGATCTTGTAAGCCCTTTGAAAGAGCCAACAGTGAGAAATGAACACATCGCCACACAGGACAATAGCTTCTCAAGGCTGCTTCCTTTGTTAGCTCGGAGTCTCTCCCGGCTCCTGTCTGCCAGAGTAATTGCATTCGGGCAATAATTGAGAGGCAAAGTGAGGCCCATTGGGATCTCTGCTTAAGTGCGGCATGCAGGCTAATGAAGGCTGAGTTTTATCGTGAAGAAGATCTCTGAGCCCCGGTCAAGGGGGGGGCTCAGAAAGGGTGTCCAAGGACGTCCAAGCAAACTGCGGGTCTGAATCTTTGTCACGGGTTTGTTTTGTGGAAGCAGCTTTTTAGACCTGTGCGCTTGTGAAAACAGCTGTTTCTGTTCCTGAAATAGTCTGTACTGTTGACCTGCGTACATGGATATGGAAACATTTGTTGTTTTTTTCAAAGGTGACAAATCACTGTTTGAAAAGCTTGCATATTCCCCCAGGACTACATGTGTTTTCATAACCACTAGACAAAAGATTGGGCTGCTAAGGCACTGAAAGTGCACCAGGGCCAAACGGGTGATTATAGGTTCAAACCCCAGGCAGCTTTTTAATAATTGTGTTTTTGTAATAATTGTTACATTTTTTTATAAGACAACCAATACAATCAAACAGGAAGGGTTTTGTATAATGTCAGCACATTATGGTCAATTTCAAATAAATATCGATGGCCAACATAGAAATTGGAAATGTTTTATCTTGTCAGTTATATTATTAAAGGGTAGAATATTAAACCTAAATTATTCATCAGTTCTCTTCTTTCATTATGTACATTAGCCAAATGCACAGTGCCAGAGTTTATCTTGCAAGCAGGAGTTGGAAATTAATTCTTGGGTCACAGTTAGGTAAAACTGTGCCTATTAATTACCATTTTCATAGTTTATTGTTATTGTGCTATTTCCAAGCCAGAGACTGGAACATTCATCTTGCAATTCTGCTTAACATACAGTTTACAGGACAGACCGGGTGGGACACATTTATAATGAGCATTTCTGTGTCCAGTCGGCAGGAGAATCAATACCACAAAGACGCTTGTAGTTATTAATGCATCTCCAAGACCCTAACTGCAGCCAGAGCAAGTCTATGATGTTTCAATTATTTATTTAATTACTACATCATTCCCGTGCATCGTAAACATTATTACTCTAGCCATAAATGTTACAGCTATAAAAGTAAGAGAAAGAATTGAGCTTTATATCTTCTGGGATTTATGAATATGGAGAGAGGGCATTCGGGAGTTGAGACCCCTCCTACCTTTTTAATATGCTACACCGTTCTATGTGTTCAAATATGTTTGCTGCTGGGAATAAAAAAAAACAGATATTTTGAGATAATGGTTGATTTTTTTTCATGTTCCTATTTAGGAAGTGTTACACAAGATTGCCAGGGTTAAAAACAAGCCAGCCATCGCCATAAATAAAATGGGATGCAAATACCTCGAGAGATCAGTGGGGCTGGCAGTGATACTAACCGATAGCGGCACTCCTGTGTCCCCAGGTCCTGGGGTGGATCCGGAACGGGGAGTCGATGCTGAACGCCAGCATGGTGAACGCCAGCTCGCTGTCGGAGGCGGAGCAACTGCAGAGGGAGCACGAGCAGTTCCAGCTGGCCATAGAGGTGACCAGGGAGAGATGCGCGTTCACGCAGGCATGCACACGCGCACACACACACACCACAAAGATACGCACCCCCCCGCGCGCGCACACGCAGAGAGGCGCGGAAAAGCACGCAGAGATGCACAAGGCGAGGCGTCCGCACGCGCTCTGCAAATAGAACAGCGGCACCCGCGGCGACCGGAAACGCAAGCACGCGGCGCTTGCATGAGACGACAGGAGGGAGCCCGAGACCGATTCCTCCTGAACACCTAGTGCCGTTCGCTGCCAGGAAAGCTTTCCCCGGGGCTCACAAAGTATTATTATGATTTTTCTTTAAATTAGTACTTCATGTATGTATCATCTCAGATGTTTCTGTATTCACTATAGGTATTTCTCGAGCTTAACCTGAGTTCATAAAACAGAAGGGAAGCTGGCAGAGAAGAATTAATTCGACAGTTTTCCTGTCTAGACTAAATTCGGGGAGTAGACTTGTAAAACTTTTTTGCCTGTTAAATTTTGATTTACTTTTTCTCCCCTGTGCTGAACACTTACATCCTCTGAGACAGGTGGTGGTGTTGGGGGCGGGGGGGTGGTGGTACTGGATATGTCCCTACGTTTTAAATAGCAGATGTGTACATTGGCGAGTAATTTTATAGGGCACTTCTGTAACATCAAGAGCAGACAACAAAGCACCAATAGAGTGGGAGGTCTGGGATTTTATGAAACAGGTCTGATTGCAGAATGATGATCAAGAAGATGTTGCGAAAGTCAATGGTTTTCAAGATATGGCTACGTAAATTGTTTTGAATGAAGTAACTAAAGAAACAGACAGCGATAAACAAAGCAGAAGCATCTGTGCTAATATAATTGTGATGAGCAGCTGACCCCATCCGTCGCTTTGCTGCTGAACAGTCACCTGGCGATATCAGTAAATCATTTATATCTTTTTATCGCATTTAAAAATAATCCCTCATAAGATGACATGTCATCTCAGGTAATACATCAAACTAGTGCAACTGTGATTTTTAAAAAGTGAGAATAAATAATCCCACCACACTGAAAATAAAACTAAGATCTGATGTCTCTTGTGACAGGAGGACTCTTTCGGTTGCTGACTTGAAGTGGTTTATCAAAAAGGTGTCACAGTAACTCAGTGTTCTCTGCACTCGAGTTCTGTCAACAGAAAAGTTTGGTTATTTTTGAAATTATATTAAATTCTGCTCCAAATATACACTCACCTAAAGGATTATTAGGAACACCTGTTCAATTTCTCATTAATGCAATTATCTAATCAACCAATC
>JAODJW010000035.1:20788934-20804754 GCA_026777045.1 Hyperopisus bebe | reverse complement strand
GCTCTCTGGAGGCTGTGAGCATACAGTCATCCTGCAGGACTTCAGCGCCAGCGGTGTCGGGGAGCTCAGCGTTCAGACGGGTCAGACGGTGGAGCTACTGGAGAGGTCCAGCGATCGGCCCGGCTGGTGCCTGGTGCGGACCACAGACCGCAATCCCCCCCTGGAGGGCCTTGTGCCCAACAGCAGCCTGTGCATCTCCCACTCACGCAGCAGCGTGGAGATGGACTGCTTCTTCCCTTCAGGGAGAGGTAGGGCCCCATGTGGTGACCAGTCGGAGAGAGGTGGGCGGGACAGGTGGGCTGAAAGGAAAGCGATTGGACAGTCATTTTAATTGACACTGCTGAGAAGGTTTAAGGCTATTAGCTGCAAGTTTAAGCATTTTGTTTTTCTTATTGATGCTTCTGTCGTGAGTTGTTAAGTAGAAGGAGATATTGACACAGTTCGAAGTATAAATATGTAATTAGTCAAGAAATTCATCCCATGTGATTTATATTTTATATTTGTAGACTGTAATTACTGAAGATTTTTATTGTCAGGGTAGCCGTATTTTCGACACCTTGAAAGGGAACCCAAAAATACCCATTTTATTTTCATGGAAGAGAAACGTTGACACTGAGGACTCTATGTGTACTGTGTATGTCTCTCCTAATTACCGAATGAGCGCGTTGAATGTGATAAATGTTTTCCTCAAGTGAAAACAGGCACCACATATAAAAATACCGCTGACTTTGGAGGAAGCACAGACAGTGTATAGAATGAACTAATTAGGCAAAGGGTACAAGGACAAGGCGGTATATGAGTTTAGTACCCTTGGTGTAAAGCATTAACAAACAAACAATCACTTTCAATCATTGTTATTATGTGAAATGAATGTCAGTCCAAGACTCATGAAAATATTTAAATCCTCTCTGCCATGTGCCATTTAATATAATTGGGGGAAAATTGCATGAGTGTATTTTTCAGCAAATCCTAAGAATTCAAATTTGTAGTTTCAGAGACAGTGAAACAGAGTGGAAAATGAAATGTGTTAATTACCTGATTTTCTATGGCTTTGTGGAGAATCTTTGAGTATTCATCAGAAGCGCTATTGGCAATTATTACTGCAGTATTGGGTAAAGTCTGCCTTGGAATGTTTTAAAATTTCAAAAGAATTCCCATATTTACTCTTGGAACGTCATTTTTTGATGCCACTGGGTGTTTTCTGCATTAGGATTTTCATCTGGACTATTACTAGGCCATTCAGAGACGTTTTTTTCTTTCCATTAAAATTCCACACTAGATTTGACTTCATGCTTTGCACTATTTTGTATTTAACTCCAGGTTTTTGACTGGAATGTGTTTTCTTTTACCTTTTGTCTGTAGAATTACTCTGCATGTGTCCAGTTCAATCATAACATGCTTTCCGGTCTCTGCTATCGGACAGCTCGCAGCTCCATTGTAGCGGTGACAAGGTGTTCGGTGATGTTTGGTCTGTATTTAACCTCTCATCTAACCAAAGCACCTTCTCTGAGTAAGTCCAGTGCTCTGAAATGTCTTTGCTCCCCTTTCTGGGCTTTGCAGTAGCTTTATTCCTGAGAGCACCATTAACGAGTGTGGATTTCAGAGATGAGAGACACTTCTTTCACAGAAACGAATAACTGTCAGTGTGGCTGAATAATTGAGGTTTCCCCCAGAAAATAATTGTAATACACTATAATGAATTGTTAAATCTTCCTTACACGTTTGTCTTTTCACAAGGGCCATGTTCATTTTGCTGAGCCTCTGCAAATGGCATGTAGAATCTTTGGCATCCTCTAGAGGGCGACATTGTAACAACGTGAACGTTCCTAATCCTCATTGCGTCTTCCTGTGTTCGACTGTGGAACTACATTTACATTTTATTTGTTCATCAGATGCCGTTATCCAAAGTGACATGCACATATTTGAGAGAGAGGGCTTAACCCTGGAATAATTGGGGGTTATTGGCCTTGCTCAAGGGTTCAAAGGTAAAATCGCTCTTCTGAGATTTGAGCTGACGACCTTTCAGTCATAAGCACAGCAGCCTAACCTGCTGAGCTACGCGAGACCTTCCAGTACCTAACCAAAAAGAATGAATTTCTGTAAAAGAAATGAAGAGGATGATTTTCAGAAGAACTGCTTCTTGAGTGACGTGTTGTTGTTCAAGTGCATTATGTAAAAAGGGAGCTTCTGAACCAGCTTTATTTCATGGATCACTGGAATCACTGGAGCCCCGAGGCTGCCAGTCTCCACAAGGCGATTGTTAAAGACACGACGGTAGTGTTTGTCCTAAAAGCTTTAAAAAAACATCCCTGCTTCCAGCTAGCCAATGATTGGATGATGCGCGGCAGCTTGGAAGACAACAGAGAGATGTTTTGCTTTGGGACCATTGCAGAGAGACCCCGGCCAATCATGATCCATTCAGGTGGCTGGGATCCAGTCATGTTCTCAGTCACACTGTAAGCATGTTTCTGGGACGGCGGTGAGCTTTGCTCTTAAACTATTTAATGTGGAGCATAGAGCCACGGTCAGGGAGTCACCCTTGGGAGCGGCCTTCATATCCAAGGCTTTCATGTATGAATTTGCCGAAGAACAACTGAAATAAGGGAATAGACCAGCGTTTCATCACTCGTGTCTTTGAATCTTGAAAGTTTAGATTTCGCCCATTTACGCCCCAGTAAATTATTAGGGGAGTACGTCCCTTCATGATCCAACAGCAGTTCCATTCTTATGACCCGCCCTCTTGTTACATTTCACATTCCTAATCTTCTGCGTCAAATGCAGCCAGTCTGTCGCAATAGGTGATTAAATGCTGTCAGTCAAGCTGGCCAGCTGGGCCACCATCATGCGACAAGGTGACGTTTTCCCACCGTCTCCCTGTGTGACGCGTTCAGATGGTGCCTGATCACACCTGCCTCGTAACGCCAGAAGTGCGTTAGCTGGCGACCGTTTCCTCCACTGGCACAATCTTCTTCCTCTTTGCAGTTTCCTATTCCAGAAATAGCAGCGTGCCGGTTGTCAATGACTCTTTGTTGGGGGGACACCGGGGCCGGCTGGCCGCGGCGAGAGCGACCGACGCCCAGAGCTTCATTTTCCATCTTTGTCTCACCCTGGTCTCGGAACAGCCTGTGCTTCCTCCTGCAGAAGCAGGTTCTTACATGTGAAAATTCACATTTGTGTCCACAAGGTCGTTCCTGCTGATTGAAGTCCTGTACAGTCCTTAACATCTGACATACAATTTGCTGTAATGTTACAATCTGAACAAGGGTCTGCATTGTTGGTCTCCCCTCCCATCCCCCCCGCCCCCGTCATTATAAACATCCAGCCGTTGTTTTTGCATCGCAGTTCATATCATACTCAAAGTTATAGCACAAATCCTCTCTAAAAAGAAATACCCCGTTCACCTTTTTATACTTGTACTTGCTGCTCCTCAGCATGATTAAAGCTGATTTAAGGCCAATTGTTTTTCTTAACCACCCTCCCCCCTCGACCTATGAATAGTGAGGATTTGTGTTCACCTCAGTACCCAGAGCTCACCCACGTCTCCGTTTCACCTTTTTCTCTGAGGAGGTGGTTATGCAAATTCGCTGGGCAGGCCATTGCTCCCTGTCTGTCAGATCCAGCTCGTTTGCATAGAGTCTGGGCGTTCCCAAGTCGCAATGCAAAGGAAAACAAGCGGATGACCTTGTAGCGGTATGGAAATGTGGAGACATTTACCTGTACGGCAGAGGCCCTGGGGGAGGGTGACTTGCAAAATTAGTGTGTTTTCCTGTGTATATGCCAGTGTATATCCCGGCAAGGAGCATGGGGGGGGGGGGCGACCTGCAACCTGTCACCTGTCCTCTCCTGTAGGTTTTTGTGTGTTTCTTATCATCAAGAAAGAAGATGCAGTATCTTTTGTGCGTTGAATGAAAAAAGTTGTCAATGCATTTTGAGGTTTTGGTATGTATATAAATGCAATTATCAGGTCAGTGGGGGTGGAGTTCCCACAAAGCAGCATTTTTCAGTTAGCTGGGGTGAGCTTCTAATTTAAGTTATGATTGTCCTGCTAGGCGAGTTTATATCAGGCTCCTAGAAGCAGGACTGAATCTTAATTTCTTCCAGAGCTGTATATGTGAGCAGGTACATAAGTAAATAAAACTGGAAGTAGAATGAAGATGAATGTGTGTCAAAACCTTCTTTTGGGAGATAGGTCATCGTTGTCACGGACCTGCATATTGTTTTGGCAAATGATAGAACTTCATTTGTATGTTAAATAATATTCAAATGGGAGGATGGTCACTGCATAGCACTGCATAGCACTGCATAGCACTGCAGCCTCATACCATCAGCGTTGGAGGCCCCCTTTCCATTTTGTGTGTTTTTTTCTTTGGCCACTCCAGTTTGCCCATAGCCCAAAGATATGGAGTTAGGCTAATTGGCATCTCTAAATTAGCTGTAGCATACAGTATGAGTATGAATACGTGTCTGTGCCCTGTGCTGGACTGGCTTGTCATCCTGGGAATGCCCCAGCCTGGGATGAGCTCCAGCCCCCATGTGACGCGGAAGCAAGGATAATATTTAAGCGGATGTTCGTTCATTAATATCTGATCTGTCAAGGCCAGTGGTCACCCAGTTGGTGGACTCTGGTCCACGTCTGAACTGAAATACAATCCAGACCAAACGATGGATTGAAACTTTTCTGTTGATTCCCCACAACTGACGAACTTTATTGTGGGGGGACTCCCCGCCTTGGTTGGCAAATTTTTTTCCAGGCCTTCTTGGCTGGTGGAATTTGGCCCTTGGGGGGGAAATGACTGGGGGCTCCTGGTGGGACCTGCCATGATCACCGGTCAGCCTTCATTGATGGTTGCATCCCTTTTATTCCATCATGACAGATGCCTGCTCTGCTAGGGAAAAACCAGGCAAAGCTTGAGGGATTTGTTTTGAGAGGTTTTGTGTGGATATTTACTGGGAGTGGTTTATATCGTAATAGTTGCTCTGGGTGTTCTCCCACCTGATTGGCTGCTGAACCTCACTGGAGCCTTTGTTTAAAAGGGTGTAACTTGAGACGCTGTAAGTGCATGTGTGTCAGTGTGCGGCTTTTTTTTTTTTTTTTTTTTCTTTTCCTCTTGCACATTCACACGGGTTGGTGAGCTGCACGCTGTGTGACCTGCCCCTTCTGGTGGTACCTCCCACTACCCTCCTCCAGAATATCAGGCACAGCAGAGAGCAGGCACTGGACGCCGGCACTGCAGTTCTGCTTGTGGATATCACTGCTCCTGCGGCCCTCTCCATCTCTTGTGGCTTAACCCCCCCCTACACCACCCACCTCTTACCATGAGATCGTAACTGGGTAGGATGAAAGGCGGAATGGGCTGCTGTTCTTGCCACTTGTGCTTTGGCTGGACCCTGGAGCACTGCTGCTGCTGTTGCCCTGCCATTACCGGTGCGTTACTCGTTTCCATTGCTGCTAGATTCCTCCAACTGGCACAGGGTACCAGAGTTCTGCAATTGGTGAGAGTTGCCCTTTGTTGGGCATGGAGCTCAGGTTCCAGAATGCGTGTGAGGTGCACTCGATTTGGGCATGGCGCTCAGGTTCTGGAATCGATTTGAGCTGCATTTGATTTGGGCACGGATCTCGAGTGTTGGAATGTGTGTGCACGGTTCCATGACTTGACTGTCCTCATTCAATGAATGAATGTTATGGACATTGTACGTTGTGTTGATGTGTGCTTTAAGTCCCAGCTTGTACTGCTGGGAATGTTTTTTATTATTATTATTATTATTATTATTATTATTATTATTATTATTGCATAGACCCACAGCCTCAGGGTGTGTGTGTATATATGCATATGTATTAAATATTAGGCAGATACATCTAGCAACTTTTGTGATTTGAGGTTCCATCTTTTCAGTCTCTTTGGTTTCCAGCTGATATTTGCCAGTCAAGCTGGACTCTGTAGTTTATCTTCAGCCTTGGGCTTGGCATGAAGCTTGATATATCTGCACAGACTGCCTGAGACTCAGCTGGGTGGTTCTGTCATGTCGATGGAGCCTATAGTGTTCCCTTCTCTGTCCAATTTGCTGTCTGTCGCAAATGCTGCAGGAAGACTCTGTGGTGACAAGTAACTCGTCCTGCCAAGTATGGCTAGGCAATCTGGCCCAGTGCCACAATGCCAGTGAAGAGAATGAGGATGGCATCTTCATTGGCAAATGACACCGGGATGTGTGCAGTCAAAGTTTCAGACAACAGCTTAATGCAAAACAGTTTGGTGTTCAACTAAAATTTGCCTCTGTTTTGATGACTAACATAGAAAGTAGCTGTTCTTCTCATGTGTTGAGGTATTTGAGTGATAACAGTATTCCTCGATGCATTTCTTTGAAAGGGAGGTGGGACATGTGTTTATTTTGCAAGATGTTATTTTGTCACGGCTGTCACTGACGATAAGAGAGAAACCCTTGGTATGGGAACATTTAACTGTGAGGATGTAAACGTCCTGCAGACCTGTGGTATGTCCCTCATGGGACTTTTTGGGACTTGCTCTATCATTTGTCATAAATCGGGTTCCCTTCACATTTTCTGACTAAACTGAAAGTTTAGAGTTTTTTATATGCAGAACAGCGGTTCCCTTAAAATCTGTTCGGTTGCTGCTGTTATTGTTGTTGTTAGGAGTTGTCAGAAACAGGAAATGGGAATCTACTGGTTTGGGTGTGAAGGATTATAAAACTTGGAGTAGCCATGTAGAAATCGTGGGTGGAAATGGTGGGTGGAACTGCGCTGTAATCTTGGGAGCAGAGCCATGTGTCATAGACTGGTGCCACCCAGTGGGAAGGCGTGGGGACGATGGACAGACTGGTCAATCAGGTTTCCATACGGTACGACACCATCTGTCACACGTCAGCTCCTGCAGCCAGGAGCTGTCCCACTCCTTGGCCTCCTGCTGGGGAAGAGGTCGCTGGCTCCGTGCTCCTCGTCGCCAGGAACTTGTGTTAGTAGCTAAACACGAGAGAGCATGTGTGAGTAAACTCAGACTAGGAAGGTCGTGATGGTATGATAAACGACCCCCCCCCCCGATACTCCACACCCGTGTTTGTGCATAATTACATCTTGCATAAACAATGTGAAGAAACCAACAACCTGTAATTATGCCGTTTATGTTGTAATGAGTAGGCTTTAAATTTCATGCGTTTAGAAGGGAAATCTCTCCAACTTCAGTTTGGTCCTGTATAAATCACTTGCTTTTTGCTTTTCCGTGTGTACCATACATTAATTGTGAAGAGAACCCAGTGAGTGTTTTTTTTTTTTTTTTTTTTACATTTTGTCAAACATCCCAGGCTGGTGGTGTGGAATGTTCTGGAATGTTGGTAGGAGAGCATGTTTTGTCCCATGGGCTGAGACCAGAGTCTCATGGGGAAGTTGTCTGGCCTTCCTGTGGAGATCATCATGTCAACCAAATGGTCACTGTGGAATCTACGTGTGGTATTTCTGTCTGAAAGGGTTAGGGTTTGGGTCAGTCATGGTGCGTTTGCCTGCCGTTCCCTGAAAAGCCCAGATTATTCCGGGACTGACTGTGGGGGCAGGTAGCATCCAAGGTTATTGTACAAGTGCTTATTCTGTCTCTCTTGCTTTTTGTCTTTGCTAGGATAGTATGGTGCTTGTGTTCTTGCTCTGATTTTTGGTTGGTTGCAGACGTCCAGTGTTGTGTGACCTGCAGAGTTATATGGACCTCTCTGCTGATGCAAATTACCATGAAAAAATAAGAAAATACTAATAAAAAAAACAGTAGTTTGAACAGAAATTGTCATTTTGCAATTTCTGATTATTATCAAACGCAGAATCCAAACGCAAGCTTTGGGGAGGAGAATAGAAGCTTTAAATGTGCTGAAGGTCACTGATGAAACATCCCATCTGACACGCACAGTTAGCAGATAACATTATCAGTCAGCTGGGAGAAAAGTGCTGGAAGCTGTCGTCTGCTTGGAAAAGCAAAGCCCTGGGGTCTTGTCAGTGTGCGCAATGCTCCTGTAAAAGGTCTTTATTTCTGTGGCAGGTCTGTGTAGTTTAGAATGTGTGTTACTGTTTGCAGATAATGACGCCTGGAATACCTACCTAGTCTGTACATCTAGCATGGTCGCCTGCTTTCAAAGACTTAAGCTGGTGTGGTGTGTTTCTCTTTAGGAAGGGGAATTAGTATCCTTCACACCTTTCTGTTGACTGTTCCTTAGAATACTCATCCCTCTGGTAGGAAATATTCCAAATTCTCTTCCGTTGAGAGCATGGTCCCAGCTTGTTTTGTGACTTTTTTTACACCAGCGTCGATTTGCATTAAATAGATCCATTCTTCCACAATCCCATTTCAACATCTTTTCCGTTCTGACCTGGGAATAAGGAAGTGACCTTCAGTCTTGCTTTTCATGCTGCGTCTGGCCAGTTTATCCACACTGCTGTGAATGCTTCTTTTGAAGTTGGTGGATGTTTCTCCTTTCTCCGTGGCCCTATTTCCTTTAAACAAGGACATTTTTCTGAAAGGCAAAGTGAAAAGAAGTGATTTTGATCATCTGTTTTTAGGTCTTTGTGTTAAGTGAAAACAACTCCATATTGTGTGTGGGTCTGTGCGCATGTCTGCTCGGTGCGGGCACTCTGTGTGTCAGCAGGGAGATGGAGCTAGTGGGACCTTTCTGCCCCTCACTGTTTCCATGCTGAGTGAGTGTAGCTGGATGGGGCTATATGGCCAGCAGGTGGTGTAGTGGTCAAGGAACCACAGACCGAATAAATATCTGCTAGTTGATATTCGTCTTTGGGAAGTGCTGTCGGCTCTTTTCCTAGCCCTCTGCAAAGTGTAAAACTGTAAGGTGTAAATTTGTTTTGTATCAGAGCTTCACTGTAAATCCGCCACAGAATCCAGATGGAAAATCCGATCTGTGACGGGAGGGAGCGTGGAACGACCCATTTTGTAATGCGCTACAGACGGTACTCGTGCGCTGTCGTCAGTCGGAGGGCAAAGTGAGGCTTCCTTGACGCAGTCCTCCAAGCGCCACCTTCAGGTCACGGGGAACCTGACGCAGTGCAGCCGTCAGCCGTTACTGATCCACGTCCCTCTGTGGATCTGACGGGGCTTGGCGGCGAGCGGACGTGACCCGATTCTCTCCGAAGCCAAAAAGGAACATTGTGGACTCTGAGAGGAGGGAAGCGGTGACCCCACACTACCCCACCCCCAAGCTGCACGAACGACACAGCAAAAGGGCCCCATTCACAGCATCAATGCAGCATTTCACTGGTTAATTGCGCAGTGTTTGCGGCTCTGCTCGCCTGTCCCTTGGAGCGGCGGACAGTGACTCTGCTCTCTCTCCATCGCATCCCGTTGTACGGCTGCCTGGTCCACAGAGCTGTTCTCGGGGGCACTGTCGTACGGTACAAGGTCATCCATTCAGCCGCATACTTCCTAGCGGAGAGAACTAGGCAGTTTATCCCATGGCTGTGCAGCTGTGGTCTGGCCTGAATTAGGCAGCACCCCTTTAGCCTACAGGACTGCTTACCTAACCAGGCAATTTTATACTTCATGTCCCTGGACATCTGCTCCAAGTTCAAGGGCTTTTTGCTGTTTCTTACTGTACTGTTTTTGACCACCTTTTAATTCTTAATCCACCACAGCCCCCCTCCACAACCCAGGTCAGTGATTTCTGCTCATTTTCTCTCAGCAGATACTTTTGCCCAAATAGTGTATGTGGACACCTCTTTAAATTAGAAGAATTGCCAAATTAAGCCACACCCATTGTTGACAGATGTATATAATTAAGCACACAGTCACATAATGTCTTACAACAAACATTGTCAGCTAAATGAGTGCTTGTACAGGAGAGGTTAGTGACTTTCCACTCGTCACCATCATAGGACGCCATCTTTCCAACATGACGGTTCACACCGCATTTCTGCAAGTAATCGTGAAGATCAAAACGTCAGGGTGCAAATTCAGGTGTGAAGTAATCGGCATCACAAATTCACAGGAAGGGACCTGACAAGGCAGCATCAATACCCACCCTGAATGGCCACAAAGCCGCCCAGCAGTGTTCTGAGATCTAATGGAAAGCCTTCCCAGAAGAGTAGTGGACTGATGATATCATGATTTTGCACAAGCTGGTGGTTGCATACTCTTGGCCACGTAGCGTGAGATGGACTGATAGCAGAACCTTGTATTAAAGATCTGCTCAGCTTCTGTCCTTCTAACCCACAGGGGCCTTTGCTCACGTGTGCTGCAAAATAGGTTTCCCAGTGTAAGACGTTCATCATGATACCTAAAGAACAGACTACGTTCACTACCGATACTGGTTGCCCAACGGTGGCTGGGGAGTCCGGCGTCGCTTCGGGTTTTATCTGCATGCCGCACATGGGGCCGGCGAGGCTTCACCGCTTCCTGTGTGCATGCCTCGCCTTCTCTCGTGCTTCGTTCATCGACCTCAGACTTACGGAAGCATGGCACGCCGAGTCCTGCTCATCACAGCCCAGCGTTTCACCCTTAGCCCTTAGCGGCCTCGTCGTTGGGGTGGTTAATAGGTGACCCGCTTAACAGAGTCCGGTAGCACAGTAACTTGGAGGGTTTGCGAACAAATTCTTGACCGCTTGACTTAACTTTTTAGTTTTATGCAGTTTCAAGGATCCTGCCTCTTGGTTGCATTTTTGCTAGCTGCGGCTCCTCTGTCTGGAATTACAGCATGGTGTTATATGTATTATATTATTCATCATTGCCCTATGACATCATTTCTGTGCACCTGTGTCTGAATGGAGTTATGTGGAGAGAAGGGTGGGACTCCTTAAGGTGTCTCCCGTCTTTAATCAGTGCAGCTTCTCTCACTCACGCTAAAGCGACGATTGTGTCACTTGACCTTCCTAATTACTCAGTCAGCCACTTTACTTTGTTACCCACCTTCACAGCCCAAGTGTGGCTTTGGAGAGCGCCGAATCTTCAGGTTTCACGTTGTTCATATGGCTGCTTGTTGTTCTGCTGGATGGCGTCAAGGGTCAAAGGAGATTATGCTTTGAAACAGGGGTTTGTTTCAGTGTAGTTGAAATAAGATGTGCAGACACAGCTTAATGCTCTTGATTTAATGCCCTTGAGCAGAGTGTTTAAATGACTCCAGTAGAAGAGTCTGGCTGTTTGATTAAAAAAACATGTATGTGTGTCTGTATTTCTGTGGCCATGCAGAGTCCTGTCCAGAGCACTGTGGCTTGTTGACGTGCTTTCATCTGCATCTTCTGGTACCATCTTAAGGCTGTAAGTAAAGGCTTTGGGTAATAGAGGTCTCTGCATGTCATGGCAGTAGGCCAGAGGGTTGGCTGTCAAGGAAGAGGGCTATGCCGTGGTGTGGTCCGGCCGCCACGCCATTGGCCCGCTGTGGTCCGGCCGCCACGCCATTGGCCCGCTGTGGTCCGGCCGCCACGCCATTGGCCTGCCGTCAGTAACGTGCATGCACATGGTGAGCCGTATGTCGTCAGTTAGCGGACCCGAGAGTTCCCTGGCTGTACGAGAAGGATCGTCACGCTGTGCTCCAGGCTGAAGTAATGAAGTCCATCTGCGTGCCGCTCCGCCCTATCCGCGGGGGCAGGGGCTGCATCTCCGTACCCAGCGGCAGCAGCCTCGCGCGTGCAAGACCGTGTTTGTGTAGACCGGCGTTGTGCATCGAGTTTGTTCCAGTCATTAGGCCACGTCGTCCTAAAGATGTGTGTTTGGTAGCCGGTTTTGTTGCGGGAATGATGTTTGGGGCGCATGAGCACCGCGGTTCCGCTAACATTTCTCGGCCTGACTTGCTCAGGGACCCGGAATAGATAGAACAAAGCCTGCCTGTTCCGCATTGTCGGGGGCACAGCTGACAAAGGGGGGTACACAAGGAGCCGCGGGCACGTCTGGGGGCTTTCACTCAGTCGGCACTCATCCTTGTAAGACCTGCAATGGGCAGGATGCTGAGCAGAACCGTGTGATGCAGGGATGGGGGAAAGGAGGAGGACTGCCTGAAAGAGAGGAGGTGTATCGGGCTGCAGCAGGGTATGGGCCTGGGTATCTGGGTCACGTTTTCCGGGCTCGATTGTTTCGGTCTGGTGCTAGAACACAGTGAAGTGAGAGAATGCTCTCTCCTTCCTTTTCAGCACTCTCGTTTTCTTATGACTCACTAACACACTTTCTTATGATGTCAAACAGGAAGCAGTTTCCCAAAAAGTAAATGGGCCATAAGCATATGGGGCAGGGTTGTTGTCGAACTGCTCAGGAAGAGAGGAGATGATGATTTGCAGAGAACACGTCTGATGTTGTTCCGGGGGGGTGAAGCCCCCCTCGCTGCAGGGATGTGCTCTTCACCCGGCCCTCATGTGACTGGCTGACTGCGAGGACAAGCGTGTCGTTCATGACTCATGGCACTGCCTGCCCATGGAATCTGGGGGAGGGGACATCGTACGCAGTCATGTGCTCCGTGACAGGAACCAGGTGGCGAGATAAGGTTCTACCGCTGAGCTGCGCAGCTTCCAAACTGAGTGAACAGAACCACAGAGCTTGCTGTCATGCCTTAATTGTTATGCCTTAATTGGGAGAGCAAGCATGCAGTTGCATGGACAAGATTTCGGCCTGTTTTGCTTTGGGTGCTTATCGGGGTCTCTGTGCTTGGCTGGCTCTTCATATGCTGAGTAAAGACTATCTCTGTGTGATTCTCTTTTTTTCTGCACCCTGAACTGGCATGGTGACCCTAACATGTGCCTTAAAATGCCAGGGGGAGGCAGGGGGGGGTGGGGGGATATTTTGTAGGGTTCACACTTGCATTTAACAGGGCTGGGATTCAGCAGGGGCATTAAACCCCCCCTCGGGGGTGTATGTCAGACTTGGGGTGTCTTTCCCCTCATTTGCATTTTGTGATTGTTACTTAGCTCCCACTTCACCATTTGATTATGAGGTTATGAAAGTAAGTTCATTGCAGTAGTTTTTCTCCATATGTGGTGATGTATGAAATAAAGGTTGCGAAACAATGGCGTTTCTATATTTAGATGCATGTGACATATTAAAAATACATGCTGCTGCTTCTCATACTTACAGCTAATACTAAGAGCATTATTTTGGACAAATCAATTTCAGCTGGAAGCTTAGCTTTGGTAAAGGTATCTTCTCCCCGTTCTTTACGCCGGATGCTGTGGTTCTCATCAGGACGCACGGCCTTTAAGAAGCCCATCCCCGTTTGTGCTCTTTCAGAGAACTACTCAGTCGGCGGCTCGGAGGCCAAGACGGACTCGGTGGCCACCCTGCAGCCGCAGGCCTCCGTCAGCTCCATCCAGAGCGGCTCGCCGGGCTCCAAGCGGCCCAGCAACACGCTGAAGAAGTGGCTGACCAGCCCCGTCCGGCGCCTCAGTCACGGCAAGGCCGACAGCGCCGTCAAGAAGGTGACCGGCAAGCCCAAGAAGCGGGAAGGTCGCAAGAGCATTGACCTCGGGCCCAAGTTTGAGCAGGACGAGAGTGCCGACGAGGTAATGAGGGGGCGCGGACCTCCTCCCCCCCGCTTGTGCTCCATGGGCTGATTTTTGTCCGATGCTTGAGGCTCCCGGCGGGGGGGGGGGTTATGTGTCTTCTATGCCAATTATCTGTCCCCTTGTCCTAAAGATGGCTGACTCCAGCTCTCAGTAGGTACGTCTCATCGCTAAACAAAATCCAACTAAATATAACTTCATGTGCGTTCGTGTGACCAGAAGCCGACGATTTTGGTTTGGCCAATTTCTGTAGAACCTCATTTGCATGGAGCAGAATATAGTAAATGAGGAAGTTTGATTGTTGGAAGGTAGCAGGCCTTGCTGGGGCGTACCAGTTGTTCCCTAAAAGGTTACACTTTCCCTGGTTTTGTCCCCCTATCTTGTACTGCCCCCCCCCCCCCCCCAGTCTCCCAATAGCTGCCTCAAACCAATGGTACTGTGTGCGTCAGCTACACAGGCTTTATTTATAATGTCCATTTATCTGACCACTGAACAGATAACGTTTCATTAAAGCTCCTTGTTTTCATAACGAGCCTCTGGAGCATTCTAAACTACGGCGTATGCGAAAAAACGCTCGGGGGGGGTCACCTGACCTCGGGCAGGACATGTCATGACACAGTTGGACGTGTCCTTGTTTATGTGGTCAAGCCCCTTGCCCCTGGCTGGGGTTGCGTGTGCCTGTCAGCTGAGTTACACACATCCTGTCCTTTGTACAGGCGCCCCCTGTTTGCCTGGATGTCTTCACGCATAAGGAATGGGTTTCTATGCCTAGTGACAAAGGGCCTGCCTTTTAGTGGATCTTGTGATACTGTTTATTTTAAGGTGTTTGAATTGAAATTGCCTTTCCTTGGCAATTTAGATTCTACTTGTAAATGACCGTAAATTTAGACATTCTTATTTGAGAATTATTATGCCTTTTTGCAACTGCATTTTCTGTGGTCACTCTTTGAAAAGTATTTCTAGCATGGTATCACTGTCATACCATCTGTAACTGAGGTGAAAGCCTTGTCTTCAGAATGTTTCCTTTCCTGCTTTTAATACATGTGATTTACCACACAAAGATGCTGTTTATGGCATTTTTGCATTTCAGATTTCAGCAGCACTGCAAAACATCTTTTTTTTGTAACATACTTAGATGTATTTATCCAAAAGCGAGAAAGTCGGATCAGGAGCTGAGTGTTCAGGGCCTTGCAAATCACTCGGCTGATCCCAGGATTTGAACCGGTGACCTTCCGATCATAAGCCCGCTGTCCTTACCTTAGTGTACCGTGTCACTCTTATGCAGATGGCACACAGTCATACCTTCCACTCAAGCTGGGTAAAAATGGTGGCCTTCCACAATCCCTACTGTGTGAGGGATGTGCAGTGCTGGATGTCAAACAATTTCCTTAATCTAAACCAAGACGATTTGATTTTATTGCGCAGCACATTTTTAGACCCCTGCTTGTGCAGTATAAATAAAGGTGACTTGACTCGACTTGACTTACCCACTGAGCTGCACAGCGCCCCCTAGCAGTGTGTGTCCCTGTTTGCATTTTTGTTGGCACCTGAGCAGCCCCAGACTGAGCTCGTACGGCTGTTCCATGCCCTTTGATGGAAAACCGATCCCCTTTTCTGGCTCTTCTCGGTCTTTGATGTCAGTGATTTCCATCTTTGCTTTGTATGAAATGAATGGCTGCTCCACAGTGGCATCTGGTCTTTCTGGAAATGCTCTGCTGGGGACTCAATGGGACAAAAGAGGGCCTGTCATGTGGGGCAGAGTCAGAGGACGGCCGGGGGGGGGGTCGACGTGCCCTCTGACCTAACCCCCCCACCCTGTGCCTCTGGTCTCTTGCAGAGGGCCAGGAAGGAGGGCACACTACCCAAATCTGCATCCGGCATGCAGAGCGGAGGGGAGGAGGAGCTGGAGGATGAGGCGCACACCCCCCTGCCTCCCCCCATGGAGATCATCAAGGATCCCTCATCCCAGGAGGAGAAGGTACGGCCCCTTTAGGGTTCTATGCTGCTGCCGCTTCCTCCAGCTTTTTTTTTTTGCTCCAGTTTGTTCTAAGCTTATCAGAAGCGGTTCTGGGTTCTGTATTGGTTCCCAGCAGGTCACAGCGCACAGTAACTGGATAATTCTGCCCGGGCACTAGTCCTCACAGAGCAGGGCTGGGGTGGGGAGGCATATGGGTTTTCTCCTGCTACTGTTATCTATATGCATTTATCTGCTGATGCCGCCCATTTGCAACCGTGTGGATGAGTGAGGGTCTAAGACACGGTGATGCCCAGAGCTGCACCTGGCTTTTTCCTCCTGCCCCCCCCCCACCCCCCGTACTAACTGGGCTGATTCCCAGGCCTGTC
>JAODJW010000035.1:20758954-20774110 GCA_026777045.1 Hyperopisus bebe | reverse complement strand
TCATCAGCTGCTTCCGGAGTCCCACAGGCCAAAAAGGCCGGATAGGACTCCTTCTTCAGCTTGACGGCATCCCTCACCGCCGGTGTCCACCAGCAGGTTCCGGGGATTGCCGCCGCGACAAGCACCGACCACCTTACGGCCACAGCTCCGGTTAGCCGCCTCGACTATGGAGGGAGCAGTTATAATTGGTTAAATAGTAATAACACACCACAACTCAAGAGTTAGTTTTAAAATGCCAGCTTGTTTATGAAGAGAATGGAAGAAGCTAATGCAATGAGAATTTTAAATTGGTACCAGATAAGACATTCACATAGACACCCCGGACGCCTGCTGCGCTGCTGTGCTGACCAGCTGTCAGATGTGCTGACCACCGTCTACAACAAGTCCCTGTTGCAATCCGTGGTCCCCAAGTGCTTCAAAAGGTCCACCATCGTCCCCATACCCAAGAACAGTAAGCCCTCATGCCTGAATGACTACCGGCCTGTTGCATTAACACCGGTGGTCATAAAAGTGTTAGAGAGGCTCCTGAAGGACACCAACTCCTCCTCCATCCCTAGCACCACTGACCCCCTGCAGTTCGCTTATCACTCTAACAGATAAATGGAGGACGCCATCTCCCACATACTGCACACGACCCACCGCCACTTGGGCAAGAAACTGGGCAACTATGTGAGACTGCTGTTCATTGATTACAGTTCAGCATTTGATGCAATAGTGCCCAGCAGACTGTTCACTAAACTCAGGAGCTTAGGAGTAAACAACCGACTGTGTGCATGGGTGCTGGACTTTCTCACCGGTAGGTCACAGGTGGTGAGAGTTGGGAGCTGTGTCTCCAACAGCATCACCATCAACACAGGATCTCCACAAGGGTGCGTATTCAGTCCATTACTGTACACACTCTACACTCATGACTGTAAGACCACTCATAGCTCCGACACCACTGTTAAGTTTGTGGAAGACACAGTGGTGCTGGGGCTCATTACCAACAACGATGAGTCGGCCTACATGGCTGAGGTAGAGAACCTAGCAGCGTGGTGTCACGACAACAGTCTCCAGCTGAATGTTGACAAGACAAAGGAGCTGGTGGTGGACTTCAGTAGGAGGCAGCAGAGGGCCTACACGCCCCTCATCATCATTGGATCTCCTGTGGAGAGGGTGAGGAGTTTTAAATATTTGGGTGTCCTCATTTCTGAGGTCCTGACATGGACTGTTCACATCTAAGTCCAGTCTAAAAGGGCTAAGCAGTACCTGCGACAGCTGAGGAAGTTCAGGGTAGAGACCTGCACTCCCATGGGAGTACCGCAGGACCCAACGCACCGAGTGTGGCGCGGGACAAGATTTGATGGGTAAATGCGGGTGCGGGCGGTAAGGTCCTCATGTATGTGCGGGTTGCGGGAGAATAGAATTAATCGCGGGACTCCCGCAAAATGGAATTATCTTAAAATTAATTTATTAAAAACAAATACTCTATTATTTATCTTCTGCACAAAAGCAACAAGAACAACTAAATTAAAATAATAATTTACAGGCGCATGGTCAGAAGCTAATTCTCGCGTGGTTCATGCGCAGAACTATAGGCTATAGGCCCACACCAAGGCAAAATGTCTGAAGAGCGTGTCCATGCTCATCATTCCATTTAATTAAACTCAAATAAAACTAAACATAATTGTTTATTTTCCATTTCTTTTTTATATATACTCAAAAGGGAAACAAATAACAGAGTAGCGGGAAGAAGTGGTAAAAATAAAACTACTTATATGTTTGCCTGCGGGATTTTGTGGGCGGGAGCGGGACAAAACCTGAATACTGCGGGCGGGAGCGGGAGAAAATAATATATATTTTTTGCGGGAGCGGGGCAAAATCTTGCGGGAGCGGGCAGAAGCAGGACTGAAAAATCCATCCCGCACAGGTCTCTACAGTAGTTCAGGGTCTCTCCAACGATCCTACAGACTTTCTACTCAGGCACTGTGGAGAGCATCCTGACTCAAAACATTCCTTCCTGGTTCGGGAATAGCTGTGTTCAGGATCGCAAAGCCCTCCAGAGGGTGATCCATGCAACAGAACACTGCTGCAGGTCGGCCCTTCCATCTCTTCAGGACATTTACATCAAGAGATTTAGGAGCAGGGCCTTCAGGATCATCAAGGACACATCCCAACCCAACAACAGCCTGTTTCAGCTTCTGAAATCAGAAAAGAGACTTGGGAACATCATAGCCAGGACTGAGAGACTTAGGAGGAGTTTCTACCCCCAGGCCATAAGGTTTCTGAACCTGGACATGCCATTGCACCTCACACCCTGATGTGCATTATGCTCTTGTACCCCTCACCATACCCACACTCTTACACTGGTCACTTTTATTTTGTCTTTTTATTATGTTAATTATATCTGTGTTACCGTTCATTTTGAATATACTTTCTCTGCTTGCATTTTAGCTCTTTTTGCACTTTAACTTTAGCACAACTGGAGTTTTAAATTTGCACAGTCTACAAAAGAGCAGTTCAGGATGCATTTCACTGCTTGTTTTACTTTGTTTAACTATGTATGTGACAATTGAATCTTGAATTTAACATGACAAACATAAACATATACATTCAAATGCAATGGACTCAGGTATTACCCCATCTTCTTTTGGGAGAGGAAAGATCCTGTTTGTGCTGCAGGGAAAGCCATTGAAATGGTGAGGACAGCAGCCTGAATGCTAGCAGCAGAGCAGGTGGTTTTAGCAGGATGACTGTTCCGATCCCACAAACATCCCTGACCATGTGTATAGTCTGAATTTCTCATGTAAATTTCAGATTTTAATATAAAAAAATAAAAAACAAAAGCAAGTAATACTGATCAGCAATAAGGGGCGGGTCAATAAGTTCATGGGCTTAAATCAGGCTATGGCATAACCTATGGCCAAAAATACACATAGATCTACGCAAAATCTCTATTGTTAATTGTGAAACTTTTTCCCTAGTCTAGGCAGTGGCCTATAACTAAAGGAGCAGCAGGACCAACATGGCAGCAACCCTGGGGGGCAAAAAGCATGAACGAATGAGGGAGGAAAGTGATGAATGAGACTCACCACCTAGCAGGCATTGCAGAGGTCAGCAATCTTGACCTTGATCTTCTCTGCATTCAGGGGGTCCAGAGGGTTGATCAGTAGGGCACCTGCTGCTTGCCTAGCTGTATAATCGCAAGTGACAGGGGATCAAATTGACAGCAGCCAAATTTCTTTAAGCCAGCAACAACCTCAGCTGAGAAGAGGGTAAAATTAGTTCAATTATGGTATTAAATTAACTGAGCCCTGGGCTTGAAGGAAAACCGATACAGACACCAGTCCTCTAGGACAGCTTGCGTTACGCTGTGATGAGCTGTCCAGAGAACAGATTAAGCTGAAAGCATCTAATTCTGGTCTTGAGAAGCGTCCATTTGCATTTGCTGTAATAGCATTGTGCATGTTTACACTAGCTAAATACATACATTTAGACAGTAAAAATACATTTAGACAATGGTACAGTAACAGTAATTATTATATAATAAAATACATTTAAAAACAAGGATTTCTTATTAATTACTTTAATATTAATAATAAACCATTAATACATTTAATTACATTATTGTCATGCCCAGCGGGGACGGAACGGAGACAAAGGCGCAGACGTCAGGGTATCGGGGAATACGGGGTTTAATTACAGGTAAGGCAAGCAAAACCCAGACGGGCAATATAATGACCGGACTGGGGAAACAAACTGAAACGCAGACTAAAGACAGAGGACTAATAAAATGCTGCATTCCATTTGCCCTCGGAACTTCAGATTCCGAGTCGGATTCCGAGTTTCGAAGCCGGAAGTGACGACATGTGTGCTCCCGTTTCTTTCTCCCGTTTTTATTATAACAATAATATAACAATGACAACAACAAGAGGGGTACATCTACAATAATGATATAAAAGAGGAATTCATTTCCGCAAATGCATTCATAGTTCTGGTTGCTTTCCGGCTTAAAAGTCCTTGTAATGTTCCAAAATAATGTTTCAAATCCACCTTGTAATGGGAGATATTAGGCATTCTCGATGACCATTTACATTTATGTATATAGAATTTACCTAGTAATATTAAAAGATTTAACATGAAAATGTGACTTCTCGATATCTTTATCATATGACATCTCTTATTAATTTGATCCACTCAGTGTAGTAAATAAAGATTCAACATTAATCCAAAAAAAATTTATATATACACATTCAAAAAAAAGATGTAAGACAGATTCCACATACATTCCACAAAAAGAACAAAATTCAGGAGGATCAGCTTTATATCTCGAGAAATTGGTTAGTTGGATAGATGTGTATAATTTTAAAGTATACTTCACTAAGTTTATTAACACAGTATTTGTTATATGCCCAAATCAATTTCCAGTCAATATTCTCAAAATTGCTATTCCAAAAGTATTTATGTCGAAATGTTGCAGGGCAATGAATCAAACATCTTAAAATTTTATTACATTTTCTATCTTTGATATCAATACCATTTAAACAAATTTCTTTAATCATTGAATAATTAAATGAATCACTACAATCCTGCAAAAGTCTCACAAATCCTGCTGGTATTGCGTCAATTACAATACTAAATTCACGTGGAGGTATTGGAATACCAAATTTCTCTAAGAATTCAGAGTATGTAAGCAAATATCCTTCTTTGTTTATCAATTGAGAGATCATTAGTATATCGTTAAATTTTATTATTTTTTTTTTTGTCTGGCGATACAAAACGTCGTCACGCGTCACCATGTCACATGGCAGAAAAACCTCGCGAGAGCAAAACGACTTACGACCGATTGTGCGTCAACTTTCCGCCGCCTGAACAAACTGGAACCGCCTCCGTGACGACACAACTTTGCCTTTATTGGCTGAAGAACGTAACCTTTGTATGACATTTGTATCCCAGGAAGTTTTGATGCGTTATCTGCTATTTCTCCCGAATATCACGTAAATCAGTGAGAACTGGTTTTCAGTTAATTTACCTGGTAAATAAAGTTTAAATAAATTACATAAATTCTCTAGTAGTACACGTAAGTTAGTGGTTTATTTATTGTTAGTTACTGTAATGTTGCGCTGCTTTATTTGTTTAATCGTCCAGTCTGTGAAGAGATTATTTTAGGGTGGCACATGCCCCTGAGGCTATCCCAATGGTGCGCCCCCCAGTTTGGGAACCACTGCTCTGTAGTAACCCTGCATACTGGCCTGTGATTGGTTATGCTCTACAGCATCTCTCTTTATCGCCATCTGGTGGTATTTATTGTGTAGTAATTGCTTGCCAGGTATTGGCTGTATTCTTGCAACACTATTGGTCTTGCAGACTCCCTGATGTGGCATCAGTCGGTGGTGTCTACAGCAGATGTGTGTGTGAAGATAGAGAAACTCATCCCCGGAGGGCACTATCAGTTCCGCGTTAGCGCTAGTAACCGCTGGGGCATCAGCCCCCCCAGTGAGCCCTCTAACATGGTGACATTGCCCAGTGGGAGTGAGTGACCCTTGCCTTCTCCAATCACATGACACATACGTATGTCATGTATCTATGTCTGTATGCACCTTCTTGTGCTGTGTGCCAAATATAATGACTTTGCCCTATTGTCCTTTTGGAGGTTTTACGTGTGATGGCTCTGGAATTCAGTGGAAAGACAACTTCGCAACAATATTCACAGAAATTTGCGAGATTGGAAGGTAAAATGTGATCTTGGCCAGAAACTGCAGCATGTCACTGACAGGGGGCGCTAATCCTAAAGCTGGCATACCGCCTACTCCCTCTGCACCTTTTCAGGGGCAGGTTTTCAGTGGTCAGGAAGTGTCTGAACAAGGTCACCAAGAAGGAAGTGGCAGTGAAGTACATGAGTAAGAAGATGAGGAGGAAGGAGCAGGTGGCCCAGGAAGCTGACCTCCTCAGACACGTACAGCACCCCCAGCTGCCGGCTCTGTTGGATGCCTATGAGTCGGACAGCTGCTTCATGCTGGTCCTGGACCTGTAAGAGCCGACATGTCTGACAGGGTTCTGCTCCATGTCACGTCATTTCACTGACCTTCCCTGTCCGTGTCTCAGCCTGGACCACGGAAGGCTTCTGGATTACCTGGTGTCCCTCAACGAGCTGATGGAAGAGAAGGTGGCCTTCTGTGTGAGGGACACCCTGGAGGCCCTGCAGCATCTCCACACTTGTCGGGTGGCACACCTGGACTTGAAGGTAAGTCCTATGACGAGACTAACCAGGGACGTATTAGCAGAATGTAATTTTATTCAGTTATTGAACCTGCTGCAGATCAGAACCATCATCGAAGGAGTCTGTCTGTACCCCTTATTGTTTTGCAATATGAAGTGACAAATTTTAGTTGTATTTAAGTCATATTTAATCTTAGCTGTACATTGTTAGTCATGTTGGCTAACCTGAAGTGATAGCACTGCACTCTCGGTCACCAGCCGGAGAACCTCATGGTGGATCTCCACACTCCCGTCCTGTGTGTGAAGCTCATCGACTTTGGCGACGCCATCCAGATGTCCAGCCACAGCTACGTGCACTTGCTCCTGGGGAATCCCGAGTTTGCCGCTCCCGAGCTGATCCGGGGGGCGCCAGTGGCCCTCAGCACGGACGTGTGGAGCGTGGGGGTCATGACCTACGTCATGCTAAGCGGGGTCTCCCCATTCCTAGATGAGAGCACGGAAGAGACGTGTGCCAACATCTGCCGGCTGGATTTCAGCTTCCCAGACGAGTACTTCCATGGGGTCAGTCAGGCGGCCCGGGATTTTGTCGCCTCTGTGCTTCTGGAGGACCCCAGGAAGCGGCCCAGCACGACCTGCTGCCTGAGGCACCCATGGGTGAGCGCCCGCGCGGGCGAGCACTCCAGAACCCCCCTGGACATGGCCCGGCTGGCGTCCTTCATCGAACGCCGAAGGCAGCTCAGTGATGTGCGCCCGGTCACCAATATCAAGGGCCTGGTGACCCCAGAGGTCGGGCAGGCCGTCTGAATCCCACTTTAGGTGACACTATGGTTTGACCAGTTCATCTGTCCAGAACATGATGGTTACAGCGCTCTCGGAGTTGTCTGGAACTTCTGGCTAGATGCAACGCTTTCTGAGGCTTCCCTTGCAGTGAAGACCAGTTTATTAAAATGTCTAGACATCAGGTGACAGGTCATTATGTATTCAGTTCAGCTCTTTGATATTCTGCTACTTTTGAGAGTGTTAATTGTTTAGCCCTTGAATCTGCAACATTGATAATGCACTACAGTTATTGATGATGAATCCCGTAAACACTATAAAAAAAGCCATTTTATGGTGGATTGACAATCTTGTATTTTGTACAGTACCAGTCAAAAAATTGAGTGTACCTGCCTGTGACCATTAATATGTATTTTTTAAAATGTACACACTTATCTGTTATTGGGTGTGGAAGTTGATCTTAGCTTAATATTTGTGGATCCGGTGGATGTTGATATTATGGACTAACTTAAAATATTTGGGCCCGGTATTTTTTTAGAACACAGGTGGTGTACGGACATGAGCTCTGCATGGGTGGTTCCCACTCTCAAGCATTGAAGTGTCATTGTTTGGGGCGGCTTTGCTTGTGATAGTTGATCTGTATCAATTCCATACTTCAAAGACCTACCATTCCTTTGGAATTATGGCCTACGTGCATCCTTCATTCTGCAGGGAGGTGATGGCACAAAACACACCTCAAAATTGTACGAGAACTATCTGGCGAAGTAAAGTGAAGGAGAACACAAAGTAATGATTTGAATGTCACAGTTTCCAAACTTCAGTCCCACAGAAGGTGTATGGGACAGCTGCACAGAAGAAGCAAAGCGAAGCAATCTACTGGCACCTTATGTTTCTGAGGTTGCTGCAGAACAACTGGGAAGACATGCAGTGGTTTCCTACTGAAACACAGCAAAATATCCTGCATTTGTGAAGCTGTTAAGGCAAATGGTAGCTATTAAGAAATTCAAGGCTTTCCAATTTCTTGAATACTGCTTTGGTATATCATTTTGCATATTGTGTTATTTTCAAATATTTATAGAAGAATATACAGTATGATGTAAAACAAAAAAAAGACTAGATCTCAGCAAGTATACTCAAACTTTTGACTGATGTTGTATGTGAGTTCTATCATGTCAACTGTACATAAACTTTTTAAGACCTATTGAGTAAACATGGGGGAAAAAATCTTGGGGAAAAAAATGAAAAGTAAAGTGACACACTGTGAATTGATATTAAGCATGTTTTACAAAAATGCACTGTTAAATTTTTGTAAGATTAAAATGCAGTGTATATATGGTATACACACATTTAATGTCTGGAGTAGAGGATGCTTTATTGAATTAAACGGTGTTCTGCTGAGCAATGTTAAAAAGGGAAAAAAATTTACATAGACAAAATTCAGAGTTTTTTTCTTGAAAAGCTTTTTCTTTATTGAATTACATACCGTCAGTGCAGAGTTTAAGCAGTTTAAAGCCACTCTGTTGTTTTTGCACAACATATTTTCCTATCGCTGATAGGGAAGTTAAAATTTTGTATAAAAACTAAAATTATATATTGTAAGAACAAAGTGGTGGACAAAATGAAAGGATTAACACTTTATTTCAGATGGCAGCTGAAAAGTAACTCTCTTGACCTGTTAGAGATTACCGGCAATCGGGGTTGTGTAGTTTTATTAAATCAGCACTCGGCCGTTCTGCGTAGTGATTTAGGATTTGCTGCGTAAAAATGGCGTGCAGCTGTATCAGAAATGAAAAGTTCAGGGGGAAACTATTATAAAACTGTAACACTGCCAGATATTTCAGATTTATTTTTTTAAATCATGGCAGATTTAAATCTAGTGAAAGTTTTGATTTTTTTATCATCTGAACATCTGAAATTATTCACTGTAATTTCTCTTCTAGCAAATAATGGCTTAAGTTGCGATGGTCTGACAACGTTGTTTGTGTTACGTGTGACGTAGTCGGCTGAATTTCAGTTTCATGGTATCCTATGGCCGTTGAAGACTAGGAGGCGTGAAAGGGCAGTAAAATCCAATACTACACATTTTGAATTCAATGGCAATATGAAGATTTTATGAACTACAGATACTAAGTATTTTTATGATAAGGTTTTTGAATATGGTAATTATAGAAATTATTTTAAATGCTGATTATATTTTAAAAAGTAACAACACTAGATTTGTTACAAAATAAAAACCCTCTACATAAACTTAAAATGGAAAAAATAACTTTTACTCTTTCTAAAAGATTGAATCTGCTTGATACAACTAAATATAGAAATAGACTGATCCTTTATAACTTCTTACAAATTCACGCGGTGGGCTTCTGGTATTTTTGCGTCACTAAGGATCTGTTGTATGCGCTGTGTTATTTGCGGAAATTGCGGAAGTGAATTTTTAAAGCATTGTGATCGATCTACACATCGGTATTGTACAGCATTCCTGAAGCGCCCTACCCTTGCTCTTACGTTTGTGTGGCAGTGCTTTTTCTGTGGCGTGAATGAACCCATGACCTCATTTCTCTCCTGACATTTCACGTTGCGGGCCGATGGGGCATCACTGTGAACACCTCCTGTCACAATGCCCGCAGAGCCTCTCTTTCTGCTTCCTACTAAGTCTACTGAGCTTAATAAGTATTGCCTGGGTCTTCTCTGCTTCTGTGCTGTACGAATGAATCTCCTCGTTTTGAGATTATTCTGATGACGACAACGTTAAGTGCTGAATATGCTTTGTTCAATGCAGTAGCCATTTAATGCATCGTTAGATGCCGCACGGTCTGTACATACACTGTGTCTGTGTTTATGACTCATGAACCAAATCAGGATCTCCTTTATTTGGACCATATGCTGTCTATTTGTTACTGAATGTTTAATAAAATTGTTTGTATTAAAAATGAAATTCTGTAGGTCTGTGTTTTTCAGTCTGAAGCAGATATCTTCTTTGTATGAGCTCATGTGATGTAATACAGTATCTTGGTTAAATTTAAGACATTCTCATGTTTTAATCGGAGAAAAAACTGTGTTTCACTTAAAACTGCGATGTAGTCACCAACGGTTGATTGAAGATCTAATGCATATATAGTACCGGCCTACTACGAAACGTACACCAGCGTGGAAAGTCCCACACATCACAACTCACAGGAATTAATCAAGGTATTATTGTAAATCAGCACAAGGAGGTGCTGTGGCATAGTTCACGAAGTCGATTTGGATAAACTGAAGACTGCTGCAGTGTAGGAAAACGGTCATGACGTGTCAGAAGGAAACGCCATCTATCTCGATACCTTTTCCACAATTTGGACTGAACATTTTCAGCGCCGATTTCAGGTAACCCTCACCTGCACGACCTTTAAATTTTTTTTCGAACGACGATGGATGGTCATATGCTTCTACTTAATGCATCGGATTTACATAACTTTATATGATATTGATATTTCATATGTTACATTGTATGGAATAATCACTTGTTGCACATAATCCCCCCCCCCCCCCCTATTTTTTTCAACATGACTATACCCCTCTTGAAAACGGGAACGATTTCTCCGATACAAGTGAATGTTAGGCATATGCCTGAATACATTCATATTGCCTAAGTGGTATAGATTTATGCGAATTCTAAAAAGTTACAATCCCTATGTGTTAAAATGAGGTCTTTTATAAGCATGGAAAAAAATCAATGCTTTCCCTCTGCAAACGTTTTTTTCTGCGTTTATGTTCCACTTTCAACTAAAATACATTATGGAGGCAGACATATAAAAATATCAAGCATTAAATATTTCTAATAGGTGTAACTATCATGGCTCGTGGCACAATGTAATCCTTCTAGTGAAAATCGTAAATTAGCCCTATTTAAATAAACGACTATTTTGAAATGATTTCATAACTGTTAGACGAAATATCCTTTGGAAGCTTAATAAATGAATTATAGCGCTTCCACATAATGTCTCCCCAAGCTTTACCTATGCATGAATGCCACGTAAATATAGGCTTATCCTGTCACACATTTTATAATCAAATACACCCGGTAAGCTGTTGCTCGGGCGTCTGTTATAGCCTACATACAGGCACCGTAACAGTAAGTAATTTGCAAACCATATGGAAATATTTGTGTAAATCAGTTGGAGGGAGGTGACTGGACAGGTGCTGCTCTCTTTCCGTCATCACAGGTTAATGAATAGACTCGGCGCTTCGGCCTCTTCCGTTTCTCGCTCGGCCGCTGGGAGCGAACGGCAGCCAATCGGAGCGCGCCATGGGCCCTGCCTATTGTGATGCTTCGGTTGGCATGTAGATGCAAGGCTGGAACCATCAGGACGAGTTAATCGTCTGCTAACGGGCAGCCCCACCCCCTCCAAAGGTCTGTGTCAATATTAGGTCTGGGCAAACGCACGGTATGACAGGTGTAGGCAGAGGGATACATACACGCGCTCTCTCCCCCATCACTGAAAGGAAAGGTGAACTGGGGAGTACTCAGGTAGATTTCGAGTATTTATACTCGCCACTGGCCGCAAAATTTCAATTCCCCTAGGGAGAACAGGGACGTGACTTGGCAGGTAAGTGCGTTTCTGGTAGGTAACTTTTATATATGCTTTTAGGGTACGTCGTTTCAGCTGTATGTTTCACTTCACGACGGTTTGGAAATGCGTGTCATTTTTAAGTAATGCATTTCCACAAAAGGCACTTTGTAAATTACACCTGAATTTGGCGCTACATTATTTTTCTTTTAAGTTTATAGCGAGAGAGGAAAGGCACCTGGAACTTGGAGTAAGGTGTGCCGGTTCAAGTTTTCCTGAACACGGGAAACGGAGCCCCAGGGCGGGTGCGACACTGACGACAGTAACTTGCCCTACCTACGACGGTCGCTGTGTTTGCCTCACGCTGAGCCACACGTACAATACCTGCTGATGAAGTTTTGTTCGTTCGGCTCGCGTTAAGCAGGTACAGACTCTCTGCAAGCGGACGCCCAGAAGGAGACTCTACTTCCAAGGACATCTCGGGATTTTTCTTCGATATAGATCAAAATCGTCATTCCTCCCAGAGTAAATGAGACAGTCTTAATTGATTGTGATAAATTTCCACTGACCCAAATTAAACTGGACCAGTTACATCTGTAAAGGTCTTTCCGCATTTATTTGGCTCTAGGCTAGAATAAGGCCATATCGGCATCTGTAATAAATAGGCACGAGGTATTTGTTTTAATCTCCTGGGCACATTTCAGTCAGAACACGCAACATGCGAACACTATTTGCGTTTAACATTACAACGACTTTCGCTTGCCTTTCATAAAAGTTTCACACGCACACACACACACACACATACATGCATACATACATATACACACACACACATATATATATATAGTAGATGTCTTTCAAAAAAATATTTTAATTAGAATTAAATTCCACATTAATTCAATGACCTAACAGCAACCCTACCATAACACTTAATAAATTGATTTTTATAATCTATCAAAATCTTTTATCGAAATGTTTTTGTCTACCCCTTAATTTTTTGTTAAATTATTTATGAATCAGCTTCATCGTGAGTGTACAATAAATCCCTCTTTACTGGCTCTAGCAGAATGGCAGTACCCAAGGCTTGTACTGGTAATCTACGTTGAGGTCTCTGTACTGAACGGCACCCTTGTAACCATTTTAGCTACATTATCGTCCATGATCGTGAAGTGAAGATAATAGATCAGATGTTTTTAATTACGTTACGCAGGTATAAGAGCAATATTAATATTGCAGTCCTGGCAGATCGTCTCATCTGATGGAGACAAACCTTAGGGCATAAAGATATAATTCAAATTATGAAGTGACATTAGCGTTGCAGTATTTGCATATGTGAAAAACCGGTTTTGTCAGTATGAATCAGCAGGTGCTTCTACAGATGTCCTTTTCGTAAACTGCTTGTTAGGCCTATAAAGAGAAGTGTGTCCCCAGTCTTTAGTCGGTCTATCATTTTAGATATATTAAAGCCCTAAAGAAAGCAGGAGACCTCCTAAACCTGGAGACAGCTGAACTTCTGTTTATTTTCCACCCAGTGAGCAGTTGAATGCCTGGCGCCCTGTCTCCTGCTCTCTGGCTAACTGGCAATATCACAGTGATTTCCTGCTGCGGATCTTTATGACCCGGCCACCTATTATCTTTCTCTTCTTCATTTATCCAGATGCTAACTTTTGTAAGGTGTCAGCAACAGAAGAGGAACACAGAATTTCCCCTTCCCTCCCATTGCGGAAATCAAAAACAATGTCAATTCATGCTGTTTTTGTGTCATACTATTGTTTATTACACGTTACATTTATAAACCATGCAATAAAATTATTGTAATGTTGGTCATCATTTTTGAATGAAATATGGAGCTGTTACATCGGGATCTTTATGCTTTCACTGGGGGTGGTATGTTGGCTTGGTCGATAGTTCTGTTACCTCACACCTCCAGGGTTTGCGGATCAGATCCCGCCTGAGCTCTGTGTACAAAATCGGGAAAAAAAATACTGGTTTGTACCTTTGAGGGCACAATTACTTGTCACTGGGCTTGTACCGTCAAGGGTTTGAAAGTTGTGCCCTAGCTGTACCTTTTAGTTTAAGGTACAGAAATGGAAACATTTTATACCATTGGGGGTACATTAATGTTTTTTGTAACCTGGGGAACAAATCTGTAGTAGGACTGTACCAATTTTTTCTGACAATGTGCCTGGAATTTGTATGCAGGTTTCCCCCCAGAGTCAAAACACATGCAGTTAGACTAGTTGGTTTCTAAATTGCCTGTAGTGTGCATATACCCCCATTAGACTGGCAGGATAGGCAGTAAGATATTTTAGCAGAGATGGGGTGTTGGCTGTTGGGGGGGGATGCAAATCCAAACTGGCAGGGAGCAAAAACCATGCACCCTGACAGAATCAAAATCAACTTCATTGGCCATGTCCAGCCCAAGTGCAAGGCATTTGTTGACAGCAAGCTGGTGTTAAGGCGGATGCCACCTAAGCTAGCTGTCACTGGGCGTTCATGTTTGGTGGATTAGTTTCCATGGCAATGACAGGCGTGCGGAACAGGTCGTTTCACAGGCCCGTTGGCCGGCTATTCAAATAGTGGCTCACAATGTCAAACAAAGGAATCAGGCATCGCTACAGTCTGGCTTTCTCATTTTTTTTCCCCTAAAGGCAAGTTTACCAGACCCAGGTTTTTAATGTACTTAAATAGTCCTGCTTGTACAATGAACACAGGTCAAAACAAAGAGCGAACACAAATACAAAACATTCTTTACTGGGAAATAATGGAATAAGCAGAGGTGAGATTTGCCGAATCCCCAAGCTGAAAGCATTGAAAAATATTTTATTGCTTAACAATATGTTTCTGCATGTAAGGAGGGTTGCTGAGTCACATATGCAAATGAACCATTTGCAAGCGAAAGGAGGTCTTATTTAAATATTGCAGGAATACCAAGAAAAATGTTGAATGAAGCTTACGGTTTCACACAGGTGGCAGTGTGGTGGTTTAAGGGTTGAAGAGCCAATCAAAAACTGATGCTACCTTTCTGAATAACAGAAAGGAAGCAGCATCAGTACGCCGCTTTGGTAGTTTAACCCACATAACACCGGTAAATATTTAACTATGTGTGAACAAAACAGCAAGCTGTGTACATAGGTTGCTTGGAATAAAAATATATGCCAAGTAAATTAATAATGACCTGGTATTCTTTTACTCACTCCTGCCTAAGCCTTAGGCCATGTTGCATTGTTACGACACCACAGTGTCACATGTGCTGATGCAGTGTGACCTCAGAAACAATACCTGTCTGGGCTGGTGAGTTATTGGCCCTTTTTGGGGACGTTGTCACAAAGCTGTCGAGGAGGACATGGGAGTCATTTTACCATGGGATACCGCACTCAGGAAATATACCAGGAATATACCCTAAACATGACCTTAGATAGAGGGACGCTAGGGGTGGCACACAGCGTTTAAATTGAAGAGGAAATGGGGGGGTCCCATGATGCCCCAAAAGAGGTCAGAGACCCCCCCCCCATAAGAGACAAAATATGTGCTTGGGGGGGGGTCCTGCTCAAAAGGACCAAATTACAAGAATCAAGCCCCCCAGTTGATAATTTGCCACCCCCTCAGAAGTCTACAAAGAAGACTATGCAGC
>JAODJW010000035.1:20723927-20736642 GCA_026777045.1 Hyperopisus bebe | reverse complement strand
ATAATTTTGTTTCCCCCGTAATGGGTGGAGACCTCAACCCCCCCCAGTGTTCCAGCCAAAGCTACCCTCTTGTTAGCCCAGGAACAGATCAAAATTCACAGCTTGATGACTATCAAACGCGCACCACTATCGCACCATCGTAAAGTCAACATATCGTAAGTCGACCGATTGCAAACTGCGTGCGCTTAAATCGTGTGTTTAAGTGCCTGCTCTTGTTCTGTTCCTCAGTTGGTCATTGTGGTTCCTGCCCTGTGTTGCTTGTGTCATTGTTAAGTGCAGTCAGTATAATTATCCCACGTTAGTTATTGTAGTTTCTTGTATTGTTGTTTTCCGGTGTTGGTCCCTGCCTTAGTTTCTGTGTTGTCAGTTTTGTTTTAATCCCTCATAGTCCTTTTGTTTTCTTATTCCCTCTTTCTGTTCCTTCCATTAATAAACACTGTTTTGTCAAAGCCGCTACATGGATTGTCTCTCCTTTGTCATGCCCCGCTGTACCAGTAGGGGTCCTACTGTATTTGCACCAAGATATATTGTATAGGCACAAACACGGAAAGGCAAAGCTCCTATAAATGTATTTCCAACTGAAAGCCTGACACAAGTCATTAAAAACATGAATTGATCTAAATAACTTTTCCTGGCGCTTAATCAGGATTACATGCCATTTGTGTGAAACTGTTACTAAAACAGTCAGTTATTTCCCTCTGTGTTATTTAGAAAAATACTCACAGGATAAATCTTGGCATACATCATTTTAATTCATAAGTCACATCCTTTTTGTGTTTTAAAGTGACTACATACCATTGGATAGGCAGGTTACTGTACACCGGACATGAGAGGTAATCTTAGGGCAACAGCCAGGACATGCTGAACCCTGGAGTGGTCATTCATCCAGACTGGAACTTCCCGGGCAGCACAATCAGAGTTGGCCTTTTGTGAAGGAGGTGCAGTAAAGGCCAAGAAGATGTCACTGGGTCCGGTCTCCTTCCTGGGACAACCCACTTGGAGTCGATCCAGATAAGAGAGCCAGAACGCTGCAGATCGCCTGAGTCGCCTCTCTCACGGTGGGGCTGACTGCAGCAAGCAGGAAAGATTAGTAACGCTTACACTCGCCGGGAGGGAAAGAAGCCTGCAACCCCATTTCTTTCAGGCTTTTTGTGATGAACACTTTACCTTGTTTACTCTCTTACAAAAACGGGCCAAGTTGCTCCCACACGTGCACAAAAATCACAACGCGTGTGTTTCACTTTGAGATGATTGCTTGTTTAGTTATTTTTCAGGGGATGTATTGTAAAGGTAATTATACACTAAAGATGCTACAGATATAAGTGGTATAAAAATAAGTATGTATATCAATGAAAATAATACAACACATTCAAATTACGTTTTACAAATTTAAGAGAGTAAAACAGAAATACTACCCTGATTTAGATTTAGGTTAATCAGACCACAAATTATGAGGTTAATTCTGTTAGGGTGATATTTCCTGATGTTGTTAGTGAAACAAAATGGAGCCCGCAGTTGTTCTTAACCAAATGTTAGCTGGTTGCAGTTTTAAGTCTCAGAGGGAATGAAATATTCAATCACTGCATTCAGTTAGTCTGTGAACGGGGAACTTCATGATTCAGCACAATGTCCTTATCAAGAAGACCAAAAAGAATAACTCTGTATGACTTCTAGAGAAGAATTAAGCATTTCATTAAAAATCCCCCCCCCCCCAAAAAAAAAAACAAACTGGGGTCCTGCAGTTAGTCTTTTTTCATTCTGGTGCCTAAAGGTCATGATGTTAATTCTCTGACCAAAACCGTGAGCGTGGTGGATGTGGGAGCCGATGGGCATGTAGAAATGCCAAGTAAATTATTAACAATGAGAGCAAAACTGGAAAAATGCAGTGCACACTGATTCATGTCATTTAGAGACCTTGAGGGGGCCGGTGAATTTGGTCTGTTTGAATTGAAACACAAGGATGCTGCATGTTCTTGAACTGACATGCTGTATGCATGTTTGTGATTTTTACACACATACTGTAGTATGGATGTATGATCAATTTCAGTCTGAGCCATGCAATGTCCCCATCTCGTTGTACATTTTGCCAAAAGATGTCAATGTGAAATTGTTTTAAGCACAATGGTAATTTAACCATTTCTCAATGAAAACCCACATTAAGGTATTTTTATAAGGATCTGAATATGGATTAAAATTTTATCATAATTAATTGACATCCTTAATTAGTTAATGGATACCTCCTCTCCTCTAGAGACCACCAATTGGAGGTGATACATAAGCCTTTGATGATTTTGTATAACATCCTCCATCGCAAGGCGGGTGCGTAAAATACATTGCGTATAAAGCTACATTATAACCAGCATCAGACATGTCCTTCGGACAATCAGACATTAAGTCAGCCTTTTTACGGTTTGACTTCTCACTCTCTGAAACAGTTAATATGTTTTCCTGCCGTGTCTTGGGGTTATTTGTTGTACTTAGTAAACACACATATATCTGCATGAAACAATTCTGTTTGTAATGAGGGACGAGTACCTTACAGGAGCTATACTCCGATTCAAGGTATCCATCTGCAGAAATGCATTATGGATTTAGAATGCTTGATGTGGATGGTACAGGTTTAGTAAAGTGTCAGTTGCTATGGAGACGAGGAGAATGCGCCTGCACTCATGGATTATAGACTCCTGTGACCCAGCAGCCCGGATCCGCAGCCCTCCGTCAGAATGACAGTTCTAACAGACTGCACCAAATTCCAGCCAATCACCACGAAGAACACTCGGGCCACGTGCGTTATTCATAAATTCAGGATAATTTCTTCACTCGAGCCATCCTCTCGACATATAGGTAATCTTTTACCAAGCACGAGTCATACAACTAACTTTACTCGGTTATTGTATATGACACCATCTTTAGACTTTCGGTCACATACATATGTGATATCTCTTGCTTAATTTCAAACATTTGGTGGTATTTCAAAATTGTAACTTCTTTGACAGTGTAATTAGCCTGGCTTATATGAACTACTTAAAACTGATACAGAGAAAACAAAAACGAAATGAATAAACTTAAAAAATATTATTACTACAAGCAGTAATTCAATTATAACCCATAACTAAAATATAACTTTAATAAATAAATAAATAATAGCGTGATATCATACACAAATAATATTAAATTTACTGACACTACGCTTCCATTTAGTAGCTTTAAAAGAATATATCATAAATTGAAATGCTATTAAATTCCTAAAGCTACCACGAGGGCAATGCAATATTTCTTTCAGCACCAGGGTCAGCTACGAGCTAGAAAACACAATGTACACGTTTCAAAGACGGCCCGACCAGAAAACACAAATCCAATATTTCTACATATGTTTATTTTATTGTTCCACCAGTTTGCTGACCCTTTGTTTAGAACAATGTTCACAACTGTTGACTGTACACCAATGTATATTTTGCCAGCGTTTCCAAATATTTATTTTCCCTTCCCGGTAGAAATATTAGTTGACTTCTACTTAGTCACAATATACAGGTAAAACTGCCATAGTGGAAAAAACAGCATGGGTGAGGAAAATAAGCACAGATTCTTTTCTTTGCAAGTTTGACGTCCAGAAATGATATTAATACATCTTACGCCTGTTTATTTTATTCTTTTGCTGGCATAAAAGACCCAGGGTATGAAGTCAGTTTCTCACTGGTAATCGGACGTTATAAACCTTATAAGTCTCTGAGAATACGATCCGGGGTTTCATCGCCGTAATTTAATGAAAAAACTAGCCTACTCGAATCTACATGGAGAGATTTTGAGATGAGGAGATAAAGCATTCCTTTGCACCTTGAATCTCAAAGAGAAGGGTATTCCAGCAGAGATTTAGGAAATACAATCTGCTTACGAAAAATAAGCCTTTACAGCTTGTAAGGAGAATTGCTATCTTTGCCCTGTAAGTAGTGCACATTCACATAGACGAAGTACTGACATTCACTGAAACCAGTTGCATTGACTTCCTATCCTTCCTTTCATACTTAAAAAAGTCCAAACAAATGTTAATAAAATCGCAAAAGAACGAGATAGCATTGGCATTTATATAATTGTTTTAAATATACAATATAAAACAAAGTTTTATACTATAACAGTTGGCACATAGAACAGTAGTTTGACATTTTTCGTTGTCATAAATTTTACATTCATAGTTCAAACAGATGGTGTGATTGAACGTAGCACTTGTGCAGCGTGTCCATTACAGACCAGCACCTCGGATAGCTCCGGCTACGCCATACTGCCGTATGCCCCGCTTCACCTGCCTCTCAAAACTGAAATAAATGTGCAATTAATTAACTAAACACTGACGCACTAGCTAACATTTCTCCACTGTCGCCCCTGCACCACACGGCCATTTTAAAAGCCACAATGAAGATACAAGTAAAATACTTTAGGCATGCATTTATTGGACTGCCCCTTACCCGAACCCCGCTGTACTGTGATTCACAGTAGCAATGAGGTAATGTTTTAAACTGTTACAACACAAAACGTTTCTTATCTGGGAAAAAACGGATACAAAGTCTCTTTTTGATTCGCCGGCTGCAGAGCACATTCACCTTCCTAGGTTTGCTGCCTGGATCCAGGACTGAACCACCCATGGAGAACGCGAGAAGCGCAATAAGCCTACATACTGATATATCTGCTTTCCTTTCTTAGCGGTCCAAGTTATTTGTACATCTGCCGTTCGTGTCCCTCGACTCCGCTTCGTTTTTGAGGTCCTGGAAAACCTCCGTGAAGAAATGAGGATCCGAATTGATCTGCAGCATTTTGGGGCTCATCTTATCAATCATCCGCAGCGATCTCTCCCAAAAGACCTCCTTATTGGCCTCCACAAGGAAGGGCTTGAGGGGGTACGAAATCTCACTTCCCATGTACGAATAAGCCAGGTAGAGGCAGGTCAGGAATGTAGCTTGAAGTTCAAACTCGCTGTCGATGTCGTCGCTGATCGCTTCTCTGCAGAGCAAGTAAACAAAAACTACGTTGACGGGATTAATGAATCCCTCATCCTGCCAGCCTTGGATCAGCAGCGACCTGTCCACGTTTCTGAACCAGAGGATGATCTCGTTGGGACTGAGCTCCTTGAGCTTAAAGCACCTCCGGCACATGAACTGGCTCAGGCAGCGCAGAAGCTCTCCGGTGGACGCCTGGACAATCACGCGTCTCGGAGACACCAGAGGCCGCTCGCTGGACGGCTTTTGGACCGACTTGAGCTGTTTGGGGTTCTGTGACACATTCTGGGCTTGGCCGGGCTGGGGGTTCTGGTTAGGGACTGTCGGCACGGGCACTGCAAGCAGTCCAGGCTTCTGTGATCCCTTCCGGTCCGAAGCGGACTGCTGCGACTTCTTCGTATTCTCATTATTTAGCTGTTCGACTGAGTTGCCACCGGGCTGCGACGCCGGCAGGTTCGGGTTCACTTTCTTTGCATTCTTCTTCTTAGCCGATGCGGCGACGAGACGCTTCCATGTCAGAGCCGATATGAGCACCGAGGGCCGCTTCAGGTTCTTCTCCTTGCTGTTCGCCGGGTGGGCGCTGTCGGCTTTCTCTTCCACGGTGCCCCCTTTCCGCGATGTCGGCGATATGGAGAGCACCGTGCCCATCTCTGCCTCTACCGGCCAACACCCTACGGCCTCGGGGAATGTGCTGTCTTCTTCCTCGCTCCGGGTCCCGGAGGCTGCCCCGACGTGTGTTTTTGATCAGATCAGGTGCGTTGATTCAAGTCCATGGATAGATTGTGGTAGATCACTGAGGCTGCAGAGCCAGGGATCCTAGCAAGCGGCGGTACGCACACGGCCACTCCTTCTGCAGCAACCCGGTAACCCACAGCCGCGGTCAATGAGATCAGTGGGCAGGACTGGGAGGAGGGGGGTAGACTCTCGACAAAGCAAGTACAACTCGAATGAAGCTGCAAACCAGGACGAATCGTTCCAGCTCAACCAAACAGAGTGGGGCAGGCAATGACGGGCAGTTGGTAGGACCAATCAGAAACGGTCTCGGTGACCATGAGGTGTTTTTTATAGCATGCCATATGTAGACATTTAGAAGCCGAAAGCTTTGATATTTTCCAATAGTACTTATGGACTCGTCCATTCTGTGACAACCGGAAACGGGCGAATTGTTCTCATGATCAGATCTGTTCCATGACAAAACGACTTTGTTTAGCCATAAAAGCTAAAATGCAATGGAATCGGGTCGCTGAAAGATACAGGACACAGGTGTATAAAAAACCCTTGTACGTGGAGGATGTTGTTCCATTCGTTCGTTAATTGCTTAATTTGACTAATTATTTCCCTTCCAAATTCTACTACTGTTTCCTCCGATAGGTCTATGTGAAACTTGCTGTATCGCGTCCAGAAAATGAGCTGAATTGAAAACCAAGAAATGTAGGAAATACTGGGTGGAGGCAGCACCCAGCTGGGATAAATGCAGATACAGCAGAAGTGCTAGAGATGACCGTCACGGACCCTGGGGACCGTTAAAACAGGGTGGCAAAAAGCACTCAACAAACTCAATTTTAAGTGATATTAAAAATCACATTAATGCGTAGAGTGCCAAGCCTTCCTTTCCACTATCGGTAACAAACACCTAATTTGTCTTGTGTGTGTTGTTTTCTTAGTCGTTATCTCAGCCCAAGAGTACATCTGATGATCTATTTAGTGGAACAGACCTTCAGCTCGTGATAAAGATAAACACATCATTTACGGTTCCCATCTTAAGTTTCAGTCTGGTATCCAAGGATACAGTGGTACAGGTGTTAGCATAAACGATTTCCTGCAGTGTTTGCAATTTGTATAGATTTCTCTTTAGTTTTTTTTTTCGGCGAGTGGGGGGCGGGGGTAGTGGCTATTTCATACTTACGAAATGGAAAACCTGCAGTTTTAATAGTACTCTGCTTGCTTGGCATTACGTCACAGGGGGGTTTGGCAACAAAAGCAAAGAGAGCGGTATATGTAATTAAATAGTGAACCACATCCTCCCCATCTCCCCGCTACTGATTTTGTCGGGCCAAGGGCGGCCACACGCGGGTCCTCCATCTGTGAAGCCCCCACTGACTCACAGCCAATAGGAAAGCAGGAGTCTCAGTGCAACAAAAACTGACAACACCTGTGGCCCAGGCACGTGGCGAAGAAGAGGCCGTTTACAGGAGAGGTTTTGATTCACTTCTCGTTACGCGGAGCGCAGCTACCCAAATGTCACGGTCATTAAAAGGACATGTTTTTCTATTTCTTGCTTTGTACCTGCGGAGTTTAGACATAGGCTTTCCCGACTATTCTCTTGTTGTGGGTATTTGAGTGCCTTGTGACGCACTGCCATCCTGCCCAGGGTGTAACCCGCCCCGTGTCATGTGCATCCGGGCGCAGGCTCACTGTCACGCCGCGCTGGATAAGCACTCATGGAAGATCAATAGAGTCAGAGGTTTGCATTCCCATAAGAAAGTCTTTTAAGCTATGAAATCAGAAAAGTCCATTCAGCAGGTGTTGCTTGCTTTGATATTTTATTTGTGTGAAATGTACCAAGTCACCCATCCTGCCCCCCCCACCACCTTCTGCATCTCTTGCATCCTGCCGGAGCTGATAATTGGGCAGAAGCCGTGTCTGCTGTCTGCTCACGGGGTGGTTGTCTGAGAGGGCTGCCGAGGGCTCGCAGATGTTCCGCTGTTAATTTATTCAGTCAGCAGACGCTCAAAAAAAAAAAAAAGTGCACAGATGTTACAATGTTACATATAAGCCCAAACTTTGTTTAAAGGCACAGCTGGGATTTACACCTTGTTTAGCCCTAAGTTCATCGAAATGATCGAGATGATATTTTTATTCTGTCATTTTGACACTGGCATCTGCCATATGTTTTTTATCAACAAAAAATTTTTTTGAAATGACTTCTTAAAGGAGTGTTACTCTGTGGATATAGATATATATATTGTGATTTTTTTATTAGTATTAATTAAATCTAAGAAAAGTATGTACTTAATTTTTACTGCTCCACTAAAGTACGTCTTAAATGAATATTTTTTTGACTTCTTACATAAAAGCATCAGTTTGGCTTTTATGTTATTGCCAATACAATACACATATCCTGGACTCCCTATGTGCCGCAAAACGTTACATAATTCAATATCAAGGCACTTCAATTTCAGACATTGCTTTAAACAAAAGTTTAATGACATCACATAAACTGTGAAATTAGAACAAAGCTTATACAAGGGAAGCGCAACAACAAACTAGAAAACCAATATCGAAACTAGATAGAGGCACTGAAATAATTAACTTCACTGCAATCGTCATCGCAAATAAACAATTACAGAATTTCACGGATCCACCTATCACATTAAACCAATAATTACCACAGAACCACCTCTGTATATATGATCTGGCGTCTCCATCTAGTGGTCATAACGTGCTACTGCACCATCATCCTCCATCCACTTTTTTACCCGCTTTGTATATTCCGGGCCGCGAAGCTACGGGATCAAGTTAGGGAATAATCCAGGAAGGGGCGCCAACACACCGCAGGGCACACACACCATTCAGGCACACATTCACACCTTAATATCCACTCATTTAATATTCAATTAATTTAATATACAGTTCTTTTAAGTATCAAAGAAGTCGCTGTGTTTGAAACAACATTATCAATAGTCATAAAGTAAATGGGACATTAAATTTAAGGTACTATTTAAAATTGAACTTTAAGAAAAATAAAAGAAAGAAATAGAACGCTTAGTTGTTATATAAAATTAAATATTGTTTGTTCATGTCTATGAGATTCCACAATGTTCACAAACCAGAAAAATGTTGAAATAACACAATCACACCTTCTCCCTTTGTTGCAATGGCAAATGTAACCAAGTTACTTTTTAGTAAAAGTGAAGATAAGCAGTGCTGTGAACAAGCAGTAGGGGGCAGAACTGTACAAAAAAGCCTATAATACTTAATGACCCAGGCATTTCTGTCAGTAGTGTTCACCAGTGGAAGCCAATATATATCAAGTACTTATTTTGGCAGAAACCTGGGCTGCCACAGCCAATAGTGTAATTGGAGAATAAACAGAAAGCACAGAAAAAACACTTCATATTAAGAATAATCAGCTTTCCATCCGCCTTCCTGCTGCTTTTCCTGAACAGAGTCATGGAGGATAAGGGTGCTGCAGCAGACGGCACCAAGCGGGGGTACAGTCTGGACTGGGTTCTAATCCAGCTCAGGTCAAAAACACAGACAGACACACACACACAGTCCTATCATTGTGTGGAATCTCTATTTTATCTAATGGCATAATCCTAGTCCTGAATATAATAACCCTTAACCCCTACCCAGCCCTAACCTCGATAAGTCACCAAACAAAATACAAGACTTTTGCCATTTTTAGTTGTCTTACAGCATAGATTTTTTTAAAAAATAAAAATTAAGTTTATATTGTGAAGACCTAAAAAATGTTCCCTCAAGCCTAAAAGTAACAGGTTTTTCCACATTGTGTAGATAATGTGAGTAAATGTCACACTCTCTCACTACAATCAATATAGAGACGTCATTTAGCCAAGGTGCATGTATTTGGACACTGGGTGGAACCCAGACACAGGGGAACCTGCAGACCCCAGACATCCAGAGCAGAGATCGGATTCAAACTCCCATCTTTGGTGGTGTGAGACAATCCCCACGGGGCGGGGAACCTTCACCACTCAGTCACTTATATTTACCAGAATTTCATTTGCTTTCTCTGTCTTAGTCCCCACCAGGGCCCTAAGCACATAATTAATTAAATATGGCAAAATTTCCTTTCCTGCTGCTATGAGAGTTTATAATTGAATCCGTTTCAGGGTAAAAAAAACACTTCAGTTATAGCATAAGTGGGAGGGGGAGATTAAAACTCCGGTTTAAAAAAGTGCAAGTGCACAGGGTCACCCCCAAGTGATATTTCTGAAAGCGGTAATTCATGCATGAAATGGGAGCTCCGTTTAGGTCCGGCTAGTGATCAAAGCTGCCCAGCTCAAACAGCCACGTGCTGCAGAGGGCTGAGTCACTCCCTCCAGGGGAACATGCCGCTATATTTAGGGTGGAAGATCTCTGTGACGAGTTTCGGGGGGGGGGGGGGGGGGGGGGCTTGGCTACAATCTGTCTCCCCCCTCCCCATCCTACATCGCCCCGCATAGGCCGCTGAGTGACATCAACTGCTTTACAATAGACACAAATACAGGAGGACAGGGGAATCAGGACTAGATTTCTTAAAAAAAAGGTTTGTCAGATTTCAAATTTGGGGGGGGGGGGGGTAATGACCTCCGATATGCTGCTCCTCATGCAAAACAAGGAATATGATATGCTATAAAAATAATGTGCTACTTATGGAGGTAAAGCACTGGGTATTCTATCCATCCGTCCGTCCGTCTGTCCGTCTGTCTGTCCATCCATCCATCCATCCATCCATTCATCCATTTTTTGCTGCTTATCTGGGGTCGGGGTCGGGTCGCAGGGGCAGCAGTCTAAGCAGGGACTCTAAAATAAGTTAATTGTTTCAGATATGATACGACTAGAGGTATCTGTTTTCATTTTAAATGTTAATATTCATTGTTAAGATTCACTGCTGAATTGTTATGGACTGCAGGCTTTTGCAAATGCATATAACCACTGTAAGCAAGGTTCGGCTGATTGGACCCTTCTCATTAACTGTTTCCATGTCACCACAGTGCATTGTGGGCTAGAAAGCGGGCCATACGACCTTAGGGATCTTTGTGTACCTCACAGAACACTTAGTTATTTCTCCCTGCAAACAGTGGAAGCTTTATTGCTTTGGACCCCAGGGAGACTACAGGATATCGTAGATACAGGGGACTACAAGTCAGGTGTATTCAAAAGTGAGGGAAATCAACAGGGTGAGGGGAATGTGGGACGTGGCTTTGAACTGAACAACACAGGTGTCCGACAGTATGGCGTCATGTGACAGGACATACAGGAACAACATAATGTTCATTATTTTGCGCTCACTGACAGCAGAACCGAATCTCATCTTCACAACACGGCCTGGAAGACAGCAACAGGCATGTAAGACCTCAAGCAACAGGCATGTAAGACCTCAAGCAACAGGCATGTAAGACCTCAAGCAACAGGCATGTAAGAGCTCAAGCAGTGTTCCAACATGCCAAGTCATTTAGTCAGGTCTTATAAAAGCTAGTGCAAGCCGATAAGCCCTTTAATGTCTATTTATTGTTTATTTTGTAAATTTGAATGCTAAACAAACCACCTAATTGGCACTTAAATTGCAAAATTAAGACTCTTTTGAATTTCTAGGTTGATGATTCACCGTCCCTCCCCCGGCACTCATGACCATTTCAGGCCTGCATTCCTGACTGCCACTGAAGCTCTGTGCTTGCCTGGGCTCTCTCATTGGCTGGCACACCGTTAGGATGCGATCCGTCCTTTTACACAAGAGCGATGCTTGAATTTCTGAGGCTGCTGGGAATCAAAAATAGGCTTCTTCTTGATTTAATTCTGGGACTTTAATCATTAAAATGTTGCAGGAATAAGGGGCCACACAACGTTTCACTTGGCTTTGTCCCACTGCCTGTTTAATAGCAGACTAAATACATACGTCCCAAAATAAGCCTGTTTCTTCTCTGAGGCATGGAAGCCATCAGATTTCTGACTGTCTGGAAAAATATTCCATGCTTAAACAATTGTCTGACAATAAATATGTCTCAATGAGACAGCCAATGGGAGGAGTTGTGAATTAATTAAAGGGAAATTAACAAGAAAGTGAGGTGGGCTGTGCTTTTTTAAATCTTGGTCCATGTTTGCGATCCCCTTCACTGCGGCAGTTATAAAGCCAAACCTCATGTAGCCTCTGGCCAAAGACAACTGCTCTGTTATATCTAAAGTGCTGCGAGACTCAGTCTAGATCTTTATAACATGGTGGGTGTCATTACCAGTCCCACGAGTGAGAGGTTATCATCATGGGCACAGAGGCTCCTTCGCTGACAGTGTTTTTAATCAATTAGCTACGCTAAACAGATCAGGGAATAGGACACATCAAAGACTAACTTCTACGAGGATACAGCTCTGTAGTTGGGGTAAGATCAGTCTGCTCCATACTAGCAACCATTACGCATCAGACATAATTTTATTTTAAAATATATACAGCTCTGGAATAAATGAAGAGACCACAGTATAATTTTCAATTTCACTCATTTCTGAATTTATGGGTATGCGCCTGTGTAATATATACATTTTTTTTGTAAACTCCAGCCTGACTCTTCCCTCCTTCTCATTGATGCAGGGCTTCTTCCTTCCCTTTTGGGTCTCCAGTCCTGCTTCTAGGAGCCTGATACGAACTGTCCTACCAGTGCACTTCACACCATTTAATGTTTCCCATTCTTTTTGAAGGTCACTTGAGGTCATCCTCTGATTTATGAGGCACTGCCGAATAAGTTGATGGTCATCTCTGGAATTAGATAGTCGCCGCTGTCCTTTATTTGGCTGGTTTCTGGTTGTTCCCAGTGTCTCCTGCTTCACCTTGTTCTTCAGTACTGCTGTGTTAGGAACTTTGAGCCTGGAAACAACCTGCCTGTTAGTGAAACCTTCTGCCTGCAGAACCAGGATTAAACCAGAATTTAGAAATGCAGATAATTCGAAAATATTGAATAGTCTCTTATTTTTTTCTTCCAGAGATGTATATATAATCAATTAGTTGAATC
>JAODJW010000035.1:20685063-20697507 GCA_026777045.1 Hyperopisus bebe | reverse complement strand
GGGGAGGGGGGAAATTTTGGGGGGGGGGGGGGGAAAAGGGTGGGGGCAAAGTTGGAAAGAAACTGAATTAATGAGTAAGGCCAATGAGATAACAGCACGTAAATAAGCTACCTAGCTAGACAGAATTATAACAGAACACCGCAAGAAAGCTGTAATATTCATCAAATATATTCAAAATTTTTTTTGGTAATTTTAATTATAGTGGGTAATATATAATCAAGCCATCTGATATATGATATATAAAAATGTTAGTCAATTTGCTCTTGATCAGTGCCATTGAATATAGGCCATTGTGGACAACGTGTAACCAGATAAAACATGTATGTAACAATGAACGTTTAAATGTGTGTGAGGCCCCCTGGAGGCACGTGCAGGCACAGCAAGGTCTTGAGCTACCCATCCTGGGCCGGAACACTGACTCTTCAGTCTTTCTTATTTTGGGCTTTACGGTCGTCTTACACATCTCTCGAATGGGATTTTGTGAGCCTTTATAATTAATAGGCAGATGTAAAATGTAAATGGTGCAGAAAGCGGGTCTGGTGAATGTCACGTCCATCTGGGAGCTGAGAATGGACATCACATCTACAAGCGATATCAGCACATGGTCTCAGGAGCTTAAAAATATTCCTTGTATTTTTGTCAAAAACTTGCCATTGATTTATGGAGAAAAGTTTTTTGCCAATTTAATTTGTCCCAGATCATCTGCCCGCAGAATATTCTGAAAATATTTTTTCCTTTTACGTATCAAATGATCTTCGCGTTAAGCAATGCTAAACTGGGGTTATTCAAAACCTCTGTTTCTCCTGATGGCAAACAGAAGATTTGGCAGAGTTGTGTTTAACGCTGAGAGTGTTTATTTGCGGTAATATGTGGGCAAATACACTAATGATCCACCTGGCTCTGTGTTTAAGATCAAAATATCAGGCTTCTGCCATTACAGGCTTACACGTGTTCCTCATATACAACGGAGTGTGTGTTTGTGTGGTGAAGCCCGGAAACAATGAAAAAAATAAAAAACTAGTTGCTACGTGGCCTTGTAACCAATCTCAAAGTACACTTTGAAAAAGCTGTAGATCTTGGTAGTCCAAATATGTTGGTACCTGAGGAGCAATTGGCATTATGGTTAGGAATAAATTAAACACTAAGACAACAACAAATAGTAGTTATTATTATGTTCGTATGATTGTGCATAATGTACATCGTTATGGATCATAAAAGATTTCTGCTAAATATAAGCACCTGGCTTATTAATGTGACAGGCTTTGCTCTATATTGAGCAAAAAAGACTAAAAACAAAGTTAACACAAATGAAACAGTATTAACTTGCTCAGCCTTATTAACAAATCTGTCCAGAAATTTGCCCTGAGACTTCAGGAAAAGGAGTCGTATATCTCAGATGTTTTTTTTTTTGCATAATATGCTCTGGGATTGTTTGCCAAAGTGATTAGCAGCAACTTCTTTTTTTTCCAAGCAGAGGTACTGGTAAGGAAGTGTGATCAGCATGGAGAAGGAAGGAGATAAAACCTACTATAGTGGCTTTTTACATCATACAGGTCATGGTGAAAGAGGTAGGAACCGCAGTTTTGCTCGACTTTGGGCGGTGTGTTCGGATAGGTTATAGTTTAATGCACCTGCCATCCACCTGCCTCATTGCCTCAGAGTCACTGCATCTTTCCCTGCAGATGTCAGGCGATGCCTCCTGTGTTGTCATTGGTAAAAATAAATCAGGTGCAAACAAAAGCACCTGACAGTTAATTAAACCTTTTTGTTTAATAAGCATTGCTATTATACATAGAAGTTTCGAGTTTTTGTTCTTGGGTCGCTCCCGACTGAGTCTTATGGAAAAAAAAGCAGTTTCTGTTGTGTTTCCTTCACACCCTTGTGCAGGAGATGGAACCCAGAGTGCGGCTGTTGACAACAAACATGGGTGTGACATCGACGTGCCAGCCTCAGAACAAACATCTGCAGATCATTCTAAGCTGACCTTCTCCCTTGCTTCTCACCTGTAAGGGCTATGAGGATGAGGAGGGCCATGAGGATGAGGAAGGCTGTGTGGATGAGGAGGGCTGTGAGGACGAGGAGGGCTGTGAGGATGTGGAGGGCTCTGTGTATGAGGCGGGCTGTGAGGATGAGGAGGGCTGTGAGGACGAGGAGGGCTGTGAGGATGTGGAGGGCTCTGTGTATGAGGAGGGCTGTGTGGATGAGGAGGGCTGTGTGGATGAGGAGGGCTGTGAGGACGAGGAGGGCCATGTGGACACCAAGGCTGCTCATATCCATCAGCAGTCTTCAGGCTAGCTGGGCACATGGTGTCGCTCCCAGGGCAGCAGCGCCTCTTTATGCGGACGCTATAATTAAGCTCTCCTGCTCTCTCTCTCTCTCTTGCGCTCTTTTTTTTTTTTTTTTTGGAAAGTCCCCATGGCGGAGAGCGATGGGGGTTGAGGCAAGCCGCTCTGCAGCTGCGCGACCACATGAGAGAGCCGCGCCGGAGAGGCGAGGAGATAATGAGAACCATTGGTCGGGGCCAGCCGCTTCCCCGAGATTAAAGGGCTCTGCTCACTGCGCGTGCCCGCTGTACGTGTGCTGCCGCGCACCCCCACCCCCCTAACCCCACCCAACAGGATCGAAGGCCCGGTCAGAGGTTTCCCTCTCAGGATTAGTCTTAACCTCCTGGTAGACATCCTGTGTTCTTGTTCGTTTGGTTTCAACTGGATTCCCAATAAAGGGTGACCGGCCCGGAGCCCTGTAGCATCTCTTAAGTGCCTTGTTTGAGTTGCGTGGTCATCATTTCAAACATCTACTGTGCTTAGCCTGTTGCTCACAGCACCCACACTCTCATGTTAATTGACCGGGCTGCCTCTTGACCAGGACTGATTAAAATCTTCCAGCGGTCAAATATCCATTGCCAGATACATGCCGTTATTTTACAGGGAATTTGCAGTGACTCACTTGCCTTCCTTTAAAGCTACTTAGCAGGCCGTGGTGAGAGTCTGGACTATTATCTGGCTGTAGTGAGGTGGGCCCAGTACAAATGTTCACCAGAGCTTGAAGCTCGTGCCAAGGAACCTCCAAATGACTGAAAGAAAGGAACACAGTTTGGGTAGGAGATAAGAGGAGCAACACTAGCCAGCATGTCAGGCATATAAAGACCCAAGAGGGCTGACTTCATAGTTCTGTCCTCGAGTCAAACTCAAAACTAAGCTAATGTTGATTAGGGTGAACGCATTCCATCAATCAGATATGAGAAGCTCTTGGATGCTAGACTGCAGCTCCCAGTCCTGGACCTGTAGTATACCTGTGATACCATGACCTTGTTATGCCTTTCAGCTACTCTCCTATACCTTTGTATTTTAAGCTGTGTAAGGAGATACTCTGATGTCATAATCCTCATAAATGTGTCCTTATTCCCTCAGTCTTTGAAAGATGTGTCCCGAGTCACATTTTTGGCAGACTGGGACAGACTGAAATTACACATCAGAAGGCACTTCAGGTTTCAGAGACGTCTTGGTGCGCTGCCCGGACGCCTGAGAGGTGCCCCGAGGAGCCACAGCACCGACTTGGGCAGCCATGACCAGGCGCAAGCCTGCAGACTTCCTGGAGTCACCACCTCTCGGGTTTTCTTTGCCGTTCTGAAGTGCGGTCCTCTGCGACCATTTTTCCAAGGACTCCAGCAGAAGGGATGGACCCCAAGGCACCGGAAAAGCACGGGGACCCCGTGTCCACGCTGTAGCGGAGGCTGAAGGGGGGAAAGCGCAGCGTAGCCCTGTCACGGCCGCAGGAGGAGACGAACCGTGACTCCTTTCCTGCACACGTGACTCACCCACCTGTCACATTCCAGCTGCGTTTAAGCAACAGCTTTCGTTCAGAGCCGGGAGCGATGGTTCCGAAAACGTGTCGTTACGTTATTGTTAAATGGCACAAACCCGAACTCTGAACGTGAATGTTTAACACAATGGAAAGAACAAGTCAGAAAAATCTAACAGGACAATATACTGGTGGGACCAGTTGTCAGAGACAAGGGCTTGTTTCAAAGAGTGACGTTCAGTGATTTCGAGCTAATGGGTTCCTAGGTTTGAGCTTTATATAGAACACGATAAGGTGTGTAGTGAATGCCTTTGCGTTTGACAATGTGTCAGCCTATGGTACAGCTGCAAGGCAAATTACCAAAGAAACAACACTGATTGGGAGTAAAAAAAAAAAAACAGCATTCTTGAGAAATCGAAATAAAGCACTCGTGATTTGCTTTTGTGGCGTACCAGGGGTGGCAGAATCTTGGGTGAGAGAAGGGGAAAAATGTCAAGAATGATCCCCCAGCTCAGTGCTACAGGTCTGAGCAGAGCTTTAGCGACTTTTGTTTGAGGGAGAGAAGCTGCCCCAGGGCTCTCTGGTTTTTCTAAACAAAAGGGCTGTCCCGAACGCCCACTCGCTAAACTCCATCAAACACTCAGGCCACTTCTTTTGTGAAAAAAGAAAAAATCAGTTGAGATTTGGTGTGTGGGTGTTCAGTCACCTACACGGGTGTTTTCACATGCCTGACAAGTCTGTTTGAAAATTGCCACTGATTTAAATGAAGGAATCAAATGAGTGTCCTATTTGCACCCAAGTCTTGCTGTTTAAAGGCTGCTGAGTTTGTCTCTCTCTCACTGGCCGAAACCAATTTTTACTTAGACGTGAGTGATGAACAGACCCACCCAACAAAATTACTGCCTGTGAACAAGGTAATGACTATGGCATTTTGAATTATTTCAATAAATAAGTAATATTATATGAACCGCAACCCATCGTGGTTTTAAGCCCAAGTGAAGATGGCAGCTGCATTGCATTCTGGGGCAAATGGAGTATTATGGGAAATCTCACCCACTGAAGGATATGCCAGCAAGGTGGTTAGGGATTCTGCAAACGAATAATCTAGCAGTACAATGGCAAGGTTTAGAAGATGCTATTAATGGAAAAAATGCAGTCATACTTGATGACAAATGAAAAAGTATGTATTTTAGGTAGAGACGATTACAAAGAGGAGTAATGATCGATCAGGTGCAAATATTTATAAATGACAACGAAGGACATTTGGCTTTATTTAATATTTAATAAATGTAAAACAGTTTACTTATTGATTCAAGGTTCAATATTGTTTATTTGTCACATACATGTTATGCAGTGAAATGTGTTACTCCTGGACTGTGCAGTAGAACGAAGAGCCAGTAAAAAAGATTTTTAAATTAGAAATAAGCATTAATAGACTATGGCATTCCTGAAGAGAAACAGAGAAATATTGTATTATTCCATGATCGTGGCTGGGAAACCGTGAACTGAATCCAAATAAATGCTATAAGAAAAAAATGTCAAAAATGATGAAAGCTGGCATCCCATCCAGAGTGTACGCTGCTGTCTGGCCTGTGCATCCTGGGAATGTCCCTCACCAGTATCCTGTACTACATCCAGGCAACAGATGGCCACACATTCAAATTATTCTGTGTGCAAACTGTTATATAAACATAGAAGGATTTTCAGATCCAATGCTCTCACACCCTTGATAGGCAGAAAAACTCCAATTTCAGTTTGCATGGTGATATGATGAAATCAGTCTCAAATTTCTGAGGACACTTGGGGACATGGTGACAGTGAGTAGCCCTGCACCCTTACACCTTCAGGGTTGGGGGGGGTTTAAAACCCTCAGGCACTTTGGCTCCCTCCCACTGACCATAGACTTACTGTTAGACTAATTGGCATCTCTAACTTGAACCCTATGCTGCCTGGGATAGATTCCAACATACCCCCCCCCCCCCTTCAGGATAAGCGGTTGGAAAATGGATGGATCTGGCGAGCCCATCTTTGAAATACATTTTCATTTTTTGAGCTCTACAATTTATGGACAAGTGTTCAGGTCCTGTTGACAGTCAAGCGTTGTTTTCTCAGATCTGTCAATGAAACAGATTTGCTATTTAAAGCACTGTGATTTAATACAAGGCAACCATCGTACAGTTTGTGGCTGCAGTGGGTCAACTAAAAACCATAACTGCTGAGCTCAAGATTAAAGGGTAGCATTTCTCTTACATTTATGTTATTAATGCCGAAATTGCTAATTATACTCTTTAGAAGTTCGAAGGGATGGTTGATGATCCAGCAATTTAACTCATTTAGTGCAGATAACTTTGATCATTGCAGGAGCGCCTGGGGTCATGGTGGGGTTACCTTCAGGGCTCTGGAGTTAAGTCAAGCAAATGGGCAAAAAAAAATTACCATTTCCACTATGACCGACAAACATTTCTCAAAAACCATACTGAAATTTCTGAGAAGATCTGGAGCAGTAGTCATTTGGCAATTGGAGAAAGCATGACTGACCAAAACAGCACATCTTGATGTTTAACTACAACGGCATATATAAATTTTCCCAGAATGCAATGCTTTGTTTTGTGATAATCTGCTTTTTTTAAAAAAAAACATTCTATGTAGCTTCCAAAGTTATGTTTAGATTAGTCACAGATGAATTGCAGTATCAACAATTACACAATGAGAAAGCTATATATCATTAACATTTATTTACTTTAATTCATTTGATACATTGCTTTCCAAATCTGACAACAACTGTCTTTAGATCAAATGCCAGAAAGGTAACCACTGTTGTACTCTTGCCAGGTTGCCAACTTGTTTACACAGAACGAGATACAAACACTCTGCTCTTGCGCAGTAACCTGTATTTCCCTGAGTTCCAGGCCTTCACCATTTCAGAGTCAGCATTTCAATGCTTCCTCAAACAAGCTGCTGACAGCATTTGGTGATGCTTGTGAACCTGATGTTTAAGATCTGCTAATGCAGAGACCAGATCCAATGTCATACTTCAGCTGAGACTGTTGAGTATGGGGTCGGTACCCGTTCACATTAAACTGTGCTGTGAAATGTCTTGGCGGACTTTTTGTTAATAAAATATTGCGTATCTTTAGCTGCAGTTAATTGTAAAATTAGTATTGTGGATGCTGTGAGAAGGTCATAGAGATTCTGCAGCTGATACATGCACATTCTTCACTGACATCTTCATTGAAACAAATAAGGTAGTCTGCGGTTTTTAACTAACACCGTTCACGTATCGTGGGAGAACAGCCAAAAGGTCCCAGTGGAATTTCATCCTGTAACGTTTTGGGTAAAACTTGGACCCTTTGAAGCAATTTTTAACCTTGCAGTACCTTTGAAGTACAATGACTCTCTTAATTTGAGTTAAGCTGTTACATATTCTCAGCTCAGGGTGTGTTTCTGGAGCTGAAACCGTAAGATGAAGCATAAAATAATGCACAATATACCTGCATGTATTTCACTGAATATGTAAGATCCACCATCCAATCTCCAAACCCTTATATATACATATATACTAATATATACATATACACCATTTTATTGATTTTTATTAATCTTTAATATATATTAAAATATGTTACATGCATGATCTGTTGTACAGTGTCTCCGAAGAAATGATAACATTCCAAGATCGAATTACATTTGTCACTCAAATACTGACCTGGATGGGCGGCGTGGAAGCAAACGTGAGCGCGAGGCGATTGACAGATCGGTCAGTGAGCCTCCAGGCTTCAGGTGCAAAATTATCGACTCATCAGGAGCCGAAATAGAAAACTGAACGTTCACTGGTTCCTAATGATGCAGGTAAACGAGAAAAGCAAGACGCATCTTTACAGACTCAATGGTTTTTTAAAAATCTTTGCCTCGTTTTATTTAAGTATTAAATTGCACCATAATAAATAAATGCTACACACAAATCTCAGAGGCAAATCACAAAATGATGTACTGATTATACACTTATGGGTGTAAAAGACTTAAGGGAATCTTTGTTTACTTTTTTCGTGTCAGATATCGAACACTCGCATACACTGCACCTGTCACACCCTTGAAATCCTACCCCTGTCTCATCCTTCACAGGTGTGGTTGTCATGTAGGCCGGGGGGAGGGGTCAGAGGTCATCGCCAACAGTAGGCAAAGTGCCAAAGGAAGCTGCAGGGAGCTAAGCTCACCAGATATTCAGCATGACACATTTCAGCACACTGAACTCTCAGGGGCAAATAGAAGGTTTCAGCTGATCTTTCCTTAAGACTCACGCCGCTCACAGCTGTGCCTGAATCAGCTGGTATTGGCAATCGGCTCACTGTGATCCACCCTCGGGGAAAATTTACTTAGGACATTTCATTTTCCATCAGGTTCTAGTATGGAATTGCTGGTTTTACCATCCTCTTTTCAGTCCAGCGTTCTCGAGAACGTTGTCCCCATTTTTCATCACAGTGCTGGTTTTCGATTCAAAGAGCTGCTCGCTCCACTTGCCACAGCACGATGCGGAATTATGGGACAAGGCCATGTATAAGGCACAGTACACCCCCCTCCCAGCCCACTGACACTCCGTTATTAAAAGCAAAGTGCAGTTTTTATACTGTATGTCAGAGAACGTGTCGGTATTTGCAAAGCTAAATCTGATCAAGTGTGCGATAAAATAGACGTGATGTCATTTTTCTTTTTTATTTTAGTACTTAGAAGTGCCGGAATGTGCTGGAATGTTCATAACTCCATTTAAAGCACGTGAAACGTTCCTCCCCAATAACTCCAAGACACAACATTATGTTACGACTTCCCTGTCTTATGTACTGGAAACCACTGGAGTGGAGAATTTGTTTGGCCAAGGGAGTGGAGATAACCTTAACAAAAGAGGCAGGCCCAAGTAACGAATGAATGAATGTTACATTTATATAGCACTTTTCAAGGCACCCAAAATGCTTTACAGAAACAATGAGGAGCCACTTCAACCACCCCCACTGTGTACCCCCCACCTGGGTCATGTGACAGCAGCCATTCTGTGCCAGTACACTCACCACACAGTAGCTAAGGTGGTGAAGGGGCAGGAGAGAATTCACTGCCCCATTTTGTCTTACACACATTAATAAATAACTAGAATCCAACCTGTTTTATAAAATGCAAAGCATATTGCAGAATGAATTCGTGTTGCTGAGTTGTGGTAACTTTCTTACCATCTTCATATGCCCCTGATGTTCTGATTCACTTGGAACCTACTTTTAACGCCTTATCATATTTAATTGCATTGGGTTGTTTAGCTGGCATTTTTTTTTTTCAAGAAGGACTCACCGCTTAATTTATGAGCTGGGAGCTTTGCTGGGACTGTCCCTGCCCTGAGCTCTGCATCAGCACTCTGATTTGCACCTTTGAGTTGGAGTTTGAACAGGTCGCCTTCAGCTCAGAAGTGTGTGTCTTAACTAGTCTACCTGCTGCCTACTCGACTGACAAGAAGTATTACTAATCGTGATTCGACTAAGCACGTGTTTAATAAAAAGGACACAAATTAACTTCAACCTATGAGCAATGCATGTCGGATCAACCCAGATTGCCTTGGAGGATGTTTAAATGGTACAGTTTCATCCTTCGACTCACCAACAGATTCAACAGACGCATGCAACTGACTGAGAGAAACTTACGTTAGTTTTATATCACCTTCAATTAACAAACACAGACACATCCAACTGACTGAGAGGGTGTTCAGCTAGTTGAGTTTGGCTGTAATCCAGAATGTCGTTTCAGATCCCATGGTTACTGTTGAGTGGCTTGACTTGCCTGTGTTGTTTCTTTACTAAGTTCAAAGCATTATGGGAGTGTATGCAGAAGTCCTAAAAGACCATTTGTCCTCTCCAACAAGGCAATTCCAGATTCAGTTAATTATAGGGTGGAATTAAAGCTGGGTAGAAGTTTCATTGCGTTATATTTGAACTTTCACATACTGTTATAATATATACTTAGTGTTTTCATATAAGCAATATTTGTTTAGCATGACGTGTGATATAATGTTAAACGTGTACATTAAGTTCAACATTTACATTTCCAAGGTGCCTTTTCATTTGAGCAAGTAAACGTAAACTTTTTTTTCCCCGCTCTGTCTTATTTTGTAAAGGGCTTTAGAGCCGAAACAAAACAAAACCAAGCTACAATAACTTCAGAACTCCAAAATTATGGTTCTGGATTTGAAGGTTTAAATGCTACCAGCCCTTCCCAAACTAGGGTCAGATCGAGGTTTTTCGGGTTAGCTGTTGGTCAGGTCATCGATGGCTGGACACTCGTTCCCTTGCATGGAAAACTGGACTTGTTTACCGTTAAGGTCGTCCTGCACTTTCTCCGTTCATGGGCGGTATCGTGCCACAGCCGTTGGTGACACATTGGAACAGGAAGACCTTGTGCGATCCCACATGGATAGCCTGCAAATTTGCAGCATGCTGCTTGTTTATATAAAGGTATCGAGAGCACTGATATGTACCCTGGCTGTAGAGAAAGCCTCCCGTTAGCTGAGATGCCCCTGGAGATACTGGACCAGGCTGTGGAATGTATATGTCAGGCACGAGCCTCTGTTTTGTGCCCACATGTGCCCACAGCTTGAAAACATGAGAGGAAAAATGTTAACTCCTTTTCCCAGGACAAAATGTTTAGATAGGGTTTGCCGGTGCAAACTACCCATGTTTGCCCCCGCCCCCCACCGCACCCACAATGCATCAGCAAATGAAAGAAATTCACATTTTTGGTGATGAAAACAAATTGACATAGTTAAACGGAAAATCACCGTGATGTTGTTGTACATAAAGAAATATGAAAGAGGGATGCATAGGTACAGAGATGAGTGGAGGGAAGGATGTAAAAACAGAAAGAAACATCCATAGCAGTGGATTTCTGTACTTTTTTAACACACATTTTTATTAGATACCATTTCTGCCATCATTCTTAGCTTTTTCAATATGTTTACAAATATTAAGTCATCCACAAAAATAAAAAATAACTTACGAACCATTACACTAAAAATATACATTTTTATATGTGAACAAATAGCATCTTACCACATTAATTAAAATGCAAATATCCTCCATATCACTCTCCTTAGGGATGTCTGCGTGTCGAAGCCACACTCACGTGAATGTGAAACATCAGAATTAAAGTCCATAAACAATTTGAAATTATACTATGCAACAGCTTTCCATACGAGTGAAAAGCAAGGTGAGGTATCTATATACTGATTAGGGACTTTAGCTAGGAAACTCCCTTTTATGACAGTTTGTGGCCATTCAAAGTTCTATAAAAGATTAACAGACAAAAATATGCAGAAGGTCACTACTCTGCCACCGGCAGGAAATCTAAGACAAACACTCTGAGGGTGACTGTATTACCATTTTATGGAATTTTAGTGTTTAGAAAAAAAATCTCCAGCTACATCTTTTTTAATAATCTGATGTTTCTCAGTAAATATGGGTGTTTAATGTTGATCTGCTTTAGTTTATTTGCAGACAGAAGAATGGGAAGGCATGAGACATCACTGTTGGGATTAATAAAAGTATATTTGTTATAATTATTTTTAAACCTCTCTTAATAATTCCAGTGCTTTTTAAAGTACCAGAATCACATGCAGTTTTTTTCAATACAAATATTTACATTAGAAAACTAGCTGATAATAGTTTCATTCTCAATAGCTCATTTAAATACTTTTAAGATAACTCAGGTTCCAGTAAAAATAAAAAACACAAACGATTTATTAAATTACTTAACTTAAAAAATACCTTCTGAATTGAAAGCGCAGTGCAGATATGAACAATCAATCTGAACTGCAGAGGTGGAGCGCACGCCTTGGACGATTCGTGCGTGGCTCGTGACAGTCTCCTTCTGCGGCAGTCCATTCGCAGGATGGGGGGGCGGGGTGGGGGCCATGCTGCCCCGTCCGCGGGGTCACTTGCAGACACTCACCCACTCTGTTATTCGGCACTCCTGACAGACCACGTAGCAGCACCAGTGAAACCTGCAGTTGCACCTCTCCGTCCTGGTCTGCTGCAAGATGTTGTGTCCCCGGCCGCAGCACAGGCTCTCGCAGCTGTCCGTCCCTGCGCTGGTCTTGTTGCAGATCCGGCCCCTGGTGCCGGCCGAGTCGGAGCGTGGCTCGCGGTCGCAGAAGTCGGGCGACTTCTCGAAGTATACGAGCTCGCCGTGGCTGGCCCTCCGCCGGTGCGGGGCGTGCGCGTGCTCCAGCTGGCCGGTGTTGCGGTTGTGCGCCTTGATGAGCGTGGCTGCCTGGAAACGCTCCTTCAGAAGCGTCCCCACCATCCGGAACTCCGGGGTCACCTGCCAACATGTCTTCAGCTGGCAGCTGCCTGAGGTACCATGGCACTTGCACTTCCGCCGCATGTGGTCCATCACCACCTGACAGGAAACGGAAGGGATGGGAGAGGAGGTGTCAGGAGCATCCAACTCGATATCATCATCCTACATTACATACAACCCAACCCAGACTCAATATCATCATCCTACATTACATATAACCCAACCCAGACTCAGTATTATCATCCTACATTACATACAACCCAACCCAGACTCAATATCATCATCCTACATTACATACAACCCAACCCAGACTCA
>JAODJW010000035.1:20625234-20636069 GCA_026777045.1 Hyperopisus bebe | reverse complement strand
TGCTAACCACTGAACCAATATTGTTGTTGTCCCCCACAAACTGCTCCTGCTAAAGCTCAAAGCTGCAGGGATTTTAGCGTGTCTGCGAGCGGGAAGCCTTTGACAAGATCACAGCGTGAAAGCAGCCTTGGCTAAACACACACTTACCATCCAGACACTGCTGACCTCTGGGACACAACCTCCTCTCAAACAGACAACCTGACGGAGGGAGACAGAGGGAGAGAGTGAGACAGGCGGAGAGAGAGAGGGGGGGAATTACACGGAGGGGAAGGATCAGCTCTGCACCGCTCACTGCACGGCCTTCTGGGAGGTGCTGGTGTCTGTCAGAAAGGACTGTGTGCTTCACCGCGGGTAAATGGTCTGCTCTCCTGAAGAAAGGCATATGTCCATCTCTCTTATGATAAAACTCGAGCCAGAACACCTGCCACTGGTTAGACTGGAACACGTGCTCTTGGGGCTCAACCTGACAATGTGACATCATTTTCCAATGAAATTCTGCTGCCCGCTTTTTCAGGATCTTTCTTTACACCATGTTACTGTTCCAGACTGATAAAAATGCATGGAAAGCCCACCTCTCCACGAGGCTAAAGTTGACTTTTACCCCCAACCCATCATGAGACGTTTTACCGAAAGTGAGATGATGGCGAATTTTGTTTTTTTTTTTGCTCCGCTTCAAAGCCAGACGGAGGGTGGGGGGGGGGGTTTGCATCCTGGTTCCCACACAGCTGTTCAAACACAGAAGGTCAGGCAAGGCTGGCCCACATCACTGTCACGGTGCGGGGGGGAAAACACCAGCCCCGCCCCACCCAAGCCCGCCTGTCGGTGGAGCCCAGTAGAGCAAACACAGATAACGAGCTGATGTGATTAAAACAAAACAAAAAAAAAACACAGAAAAACACAAAAAAATAGAGTTGCCAGTTGAAGCTACAGGCAGTTGCACAACTGATGGAGATCTACTTCACTGATCTACGATGGAGATCTACTTCACTGATCGTCGACCACAGGTTCACAGAAAACTCAGCAGCACTGGTGAGTCACAGATAAAATAAAAAAAATCTTTTTCAGCTGAAAAGAGCATGACCAGTGGCTTTGGGCTTGTGCCCTCATCAGAGCGTTTAATCGCAAACTAATGAGGAGGTTTCATATTCAGAATGTTCTTCAGCCCTGCGAGGGACAGAAGATGATCTCCAATCTCGGCAGCTGTAATGAAAGCTGACGTGGTTTTAATCGCGAGTGCAGCTCAGTTTCTGTGGCCTATTTCTGCCTGCACACCCTGGCGCTCAGGTTCTAAAGACCTGGGTGTTCAGGTCCTGCTGGGCTGACAGGCTGCCCGCGCAGTCTCACCTTAACTGCACTTGGAATGACGGAGACAGACAATCACAGGCTACCTAGCAACCGGCTGCGGGTGACTCATCTGGGGCATCTGGAGGAGACTGCCTATCTCTCACGCTTACCAGCTTCCTGCACGCTCTCACAAGCACCCCCGACGTGAATCCAGGCCTCCGGGCCGCTCTGGGTGTACAGCGTCTAAAGACACAGATCTAAGGCTTGCACAGAGGTACGAGATGGATGGAGAACCTAGGGAGCACCACAGGATCATGCTGAGAGCTTCTGAAAATCCAGGCCCACGCGTTCACCAATCACCCCGAACCTGCTTCTCCACACCTATCAGTTCAGATTATCCTCGTGTTCTTCCACCCGTCCGTATAACTGATTGTCTAATACAGGGTCGTGGCTCAGAACACACCAGACAGGAGGCTGGTTCCCACAATGAAGGAAGATCATGCAGAGTCATTTAAACACAGGAAGAACCCCTGGGATTCAAATGCACAACCATGGAAGTGTAGGGTTGCGTTACTAACCGTTCATATTCACAGTCATTTATTTGATGAACATATCTGTCCATGCAATATATATACTGGGAAGGGGAACATCAGGGAACCCCGGAGGCCCCCAGAGGGGGGGGGGGGGTGTCCTTCACAGGCAGACTGCAGGTTTGGCAGGAGAGGCTTTCTTTAGCTCCTGATTAACACCTGAAAGCCCAGGGGAGGGGATTCACTGTCCAGGTAACTGAGGGTGGAGGCGGGGGGAAAGCCAGAATGTTCTAGGGCCCTCATGCACCACAGCTGGGGCCTAAAGCTGCGACCACTGGGGACCCACCACACTCACACTGTGGACTCAAGCTGTGTGCTGCTTATTAGAGCAGAAACGTGAACCTGAATTCAGGATATTTTAACCAGGAAGTAGCCATGAGTAGCCGCTGATGCATGGGAGGTGGGGGAGGAGGAACAAAACATATCCCACATAAAACTGTCACCTTCCATACATCCATCCAGCCATATTGGCTTATACAGTATAGCATATACCTGGGAGCTTATTGCAGGAAGTGCAGGGCATGAGACAGCCTGTCCCAGGAAGTACAGAGCAGCAGACAGCCTATCCCAGGAAGTAAAGAGCAGCAGACAGCCTGTCCCAGGAAGTAAAGAGCAGCAGACAGCCTGTCCCAGGAAATACAGAGCAGCAGACAGCCTGTCCCAGGAAATACAGAGCAGCAGACAGTCTATCCCAGGAAGTGCAGCGTGTGAGACAGTCTGTCCCAAAAAGTACAGAGCAGCAGACAGCTTATCCCAGGAAGTGCAGCGTGTGAGACAGCCTATCCCAGGAAGTACAGAGCAGCAGACAGCCAGTCCCAGGAAGTAAAGAGCAGTGGACAGCCAGTCCCAGGAACTACAGAGTGTGACACAGCCCATTCCAGGGTGTGAATCAGGGTAACACCCCAGACAGGATACAAGCAGATGAGAAAATATTAATATTTTTGGTGCTTTTATTTGCACACCTACCCAAACGCCACGAAAATGCCACTGCACCAGGAATTCGACGGTCCCCTGGAACATCCACCCCTTGCTCTGGCGGCCCCCCAGAGTCACAGGACCCGTCGACTTCCAGCCCCTCAGAAGCAGCAGCTGGCAGATGCGTGACATGGATGTCAGCAGTGACTCAGGCCTCTCCTGAGTTGGGGGGGGGGGGGCATTTATGCGCACCAATTTCTCACACAGATGGGCTTGGGGAGTTTGTGTAAACTGGTAACCCATGTGGTGACTCCATATCTACAGCAGGGCAGTTACATGCCTGTGCACTTACATTCCTGTGCATTTACATTCCTGTTCCCAGATTAGGAATAATTTTAAACATATGAAGCAAAAGCAGGATTAAAACCAAGCTATTCTCTTCAAGCATAAGTGGGTGTGAGTCTTTGCTAGTATAAGGAGAGGGGGGGGGCATTTGATACTGTTTCTCAGGCTGTTTGTAGGCTAACAAAAAGGCAACAAAAGGCAATTTACAGCCAAAAGTTTGGAAAGCGTGATACAGCCAACTTTCATCCATCCATCCATCCATCCATCCAGTAACCTGGATCATGGTTGCGGGGGTGCAGTAGGGGGCTGTCGTCCATTCCAGGGCGCATAAGGCAGGAAGTGCAGACTTTGTGTTGTCCCATGTTGTACACATAAATGTACACATATGAAATGTATGTTTATATATTATACTGTATATTCAAATATGAATATGCTTATGTACATGCTATTTTGCCTTTAAAGGCAAAGATAACTTTTCATGTGTTCCACATTATTTAAACAGACCCAGTTATGTACCTATGTCTGTTAAAGACATGGAGTCATGCTATAAACGTTGCTAACATTATTTCCAGACATGCCCTTCAGCCTCGTGCGGAAATGCTTACGGTCACTCGGCCGGTAACCTCAGCAGAAGCTCTTTCTCTGGTTTATTTTCAGTCTGAGCATAAAAGCAGGACGCAGCGCATGACTGACAGGCTCCCGCCACCCGCTCCACACATTTCTACAGCCGCGGATCAAAGCATGAAGAAAAAACGCTTTTTGCAAGTCGTCCCTCCCCCATTGCTTGTGGTGTGCGTCGTCACCAGCATCCAGAGTTTTTACAGACTGTCACATATCCTTTAGCTTGATTTGAGCCTTTAATAATTAGTAATCAGCAGAAGCACCCTTCCAGGAAAAGGGTTGGGGGATGCAACTCTGTGGGGCAGGACTCTGTGCCTGTGATCGGAAGGTTGCCGGTTCAGACCCTGCGGCTGGTGACTCCACTATTGGGCCCTTTACTCCGAATATTTCAGGGACTGGAACTGACCCTGTTTTCTTACTTGTCTGTCTGCCAAATAAAAGAAATATAAACACTGTACCCTCGATCAAAGCATCAATTAAGCAGAGTAAAACTATTACAAATATATATGGTATTCCAAACACTTATCATGTTTCATGGGGGCGCCTGTGGTCTATCCCAGGCAGCTCATGAAATACACCACACACAGTTTGGCAAATTTAGCCTAACTGCATATCTCTGGACAGCAGGAGGATTCCTGTCAAGATTCAGAGAGAAGTTGGTGAAGCCCTACGCGGATGTCGTCCCGCAGGAGGCACTCTGCAGCATCGGGGTAGGTCTGTACTGTCTGTCAAAGCAGCAGCCCCTGCTCTGGAGAACGAAAGGGCTTTTTAAAGAGCTCTTTATAAACCTCGGCAAGGGCACCGGGTCAAACCGCTACTGGAGTAATCAGGTGCTAGGGCTGAGCTGCACAATAAAAATGTACCGACACTTGGGTTCTCTGAATTGGAAAAGTGAGGAGAAATCCCGGCCTGGTAGAGATTTCGGAGCATCAGAGGTCGCTCTCCGTGGTTCTGAAACACATAGCGGGCAGCTCTTTTAGATACTTTTTAAGTACTCCGAGGCAGTTATAGAAAACGACAAAACGATTTGTCAACAACCTCGACATTTACATAGTGGCAAATTGCCGTAAATGCTCCACTTAGTCAGAACGATCATTAAATACAATTTCGGAATACGTGTGCACGCTACAGGGAAAGCCTGCCTGAGTCGCGGCTCCCTAATAACCGGCAGGCCGGGAAACCGGAGCGTACGCCGTGCCTCATGTAAAGGCAAGTGAATGAAAACAGCTGCATCTTGCGTCCTCATTACTGTCAATAACGCAGTAATAGGGCTGCTAATTCTGCTGTCGCCACTATTTCACCACAAAGCACTGGCGAGTTCTGGAGAGTTGCAATAATATTAAATTAAATCAATTACTGCATTGTGTACTGCACAGGGACAGCGGAGAGCCATTTGCAGTGGGATCGCCTAAACACGGGGAAAATGCACCATTATTTTCCGTATTTCAAGGGCAAGACCTATAGATATTTATAATTATAGTACCCCCTTTCAAACGTTCATTAACATCCATGTCGTTTTGATTGATGTCATGGCGAAGACCAGCCAGATTGAGTAAAGTTGAAGAGGAGCGTGAGCTTATGGTGAAATCACGAATGCACGTCAGGCTCGCGAGCCGATTATTGTACTTGGTAGCCATGGTAACCTCCATCAGCTAAGAAATCAAACATTTACCTGTGACTCGCAACCTTGAAAGCACACATACAACACACGCACACACGAACACGCCGACCGGTGTAAGGTAAAGTGTGTACTGCTATCCTTTCGCACTGTAGAGTGTAATTAGTCACTCTGTTTTTCCGCCAGGAGACACACATGTATGTATAGCCATAATTATTGACAGGCATACTCCAGTACTATGCCCACGGGAAACATCCATATACCTCTTTTTTTAAGAAGGCTATAATAGCACGTACAATTTGGGTTCATTTCTTTCAGTAATGGTTTGCACATTCCCAGTCAATATTTAATAATGGCTAAATTGTACTGTATTCAAAAGTTTAGTAGTCATAATTTTGCGAATTTCCCAAAACCTAGATCCCACTAACCACCATATCCATAGCTTTCATCACACCATGCATAAATAAATTACACGGCGTAACACATTGCATGTTTACACCATAAGATCAAACGTCAGTAATATTTGATATAAACTGCAAGTACTGTGATCATGTCCATTTTCATAGCTCCAGGACGCAGAAGTTGAGTAATTTATGCAAAAATATGCAAAGCGCAAAACGTATTCCCAGCGTATTCACCGTCTGCAAACTAATAGGAAATCAAACGCCAATGTAAAACTATGTGAACGTCTTCCTTACTTTACTTCTCCGTTCATTTATGTTCATTAATTATGCAACGTCCAGCGTAAACCTCTAGTCAATATATTGATCTTAATATTTCTTTCATGTGTGTCAAGTAGCATTTTCCCCAATAAATAACTAAGGCAGCTCACTTTCTTGTCTTTGATGCCACCTCATTATTCTAATTCTGCGGTATAATCCTTCGGCGTTTCCCCGACCGTAGCTGCTTCTTCTCTTACCGTATCTGCTTGACATCCCAAGCTGGTAGCAGATGGTCATCAAACACAGAAGGGTCCACAGCCGCGGGCGCCTCATGGTATAACCCAGAATGCCAGGGCCAGGAGACGCCTTGGTTTGTATTATTATTAAACCTTCATATTATTTTATTGGCCGCAGAGGAGTATACTACTGCATGTTGGCATGGATCTGTATAGTCTCGGCAAAACTGCGCTATCGGTGTATGTGTGTGTGTGTGTGTGTGTGTGTGTTTGGCAGAATGGGCGTAAAACGCACAGAGAGACGCGCAAAATCCGGCACACGGTGACCGCAGATACGGATCAGGAGCTGAAGTATCGCACCGTTTCGGCGTTTCTGTCACCGACGCCGTGTGGCGGAGACCCACATTGACGTCATAGCGACAAGACCAGGAAACAAATGTTTCCATTGTTTCTGTAGTAAAACAAATCAGTAGCCTAACAATATAGTCGGAAAATAATGCATCATTAACAAATACGCCGGACGGAAGCTGGCGGTTCGTTGCGTTGAGGTTTCGCAAAGCTGCCATCAATCAAAACATTTCGCGTGAATGTGTGCAGCCACGCTGGCGAGGAACCGCACCAACCGGGACTGAATATTGACATCTAAGTGGTGTGCATCGCCAGGTGCAGCTGACGGTAATCTTATGCAAGGAGTCCTAACAAACGCATGGGCGATTCCCGACCGCGACAGGCCTTTTCATAGACCGGGAACTGACAAGAGACACCGTGTTTGTCTGCATGAAAACTTGTTAATACACGTAGGCAATAAATATAGCGTTTTGTCGTTTAGACTGACGTTTGCTGCGTGATTCACAGATGCAGCTGGCATCAACAGGTTGTCTGGCTGCAATGCAGAACAGGACAGGCAGGCGTCAGCCGTCTCTGGTCGGTGCTGTTTGCCCGCTGCGATGCCTAGTGCCATATGACATTACTACTCCTCCTGCTGTAAAAAGCAAACAAATTCAGTAATCCCATAGCTATGAGCAGAGCTGTACTGGGATTAAAAATTTGCCAATGGGATCATGGTATCTTTTGCAGAACAGGGACAGGAGCCCCCCAACAAGGAATTTTGGTGAACTAGGAAACTTACAAGATGGAAGGATGGATGGATGGATGGATGGATGGACTCTCCAACGTGCATGTAATAACAAATTACAATGACAAATACCATGCAGACTCAGCTACCATTTATATTGACTATCATTGCTGGAAGATCTCTGTGATTTTCAGAGAGCTGATTGTCTAGGCATTCTTACCATCAAGGGCGAAGGGATGGTTTCAGCATCGGTAGGAGGCAAATCAGCCCCCCCAGGCCCCCTAAACACATGGGACTCCCACAATATTGGTAGGGACATGTTCATGATGTTTACACCCAAATCTATGGCCATGTTCACCATCTACTTAAGCTCTGAAGACTGTACGACTGCGGAAAAGTGATGTCGACACTTAAGTCTGAGGGACAGAGAGCAGTAACTAAGGTCAACTGAGGATCCAAAAATTTCTGAACTGATGTCCATGCATTGGCTCAAGATGCAAAACAAAATAGGCATGCAGCCAAATCACCCATCTACAGGTATCTCCCAGTCACTTATCCAGTGCGCAGTTATGGGAAAGTTAAGTCAGCTGGCTGCAGTTCAGTCGGCTCCTTGGACGTGACAGAAGTTCTGCACAGGGAGGCGTACTTTGACCAAGCTGCAGAGCACAAACTCTTATTACACCAAAAATGTATGGATGTTTAAATAAAATATATGACAAGTACAGTACAAAGTCTTTCTGAGTGATGGATTCATCATTTGTCGAAGTTATTCTGTCCTGAATGGAGTGATGCACCCCCATTCAAAGGGTTCAAATGGTTGCTGACCGAAAAGGCAGCCATAACATGATACAGCCTCCCTGCTGGGGGTGGTTCTGGGGCGGGGGGCATGACAACTTAGATGTGCCCCCCCTAAATATGTATGCTATTTGGGTCTGAAATAAATTTATTATCCATCCCTCCATTTTCTGTAACCGTGTGTCCTATTCAAGGTTCGAAGGTGGGGGGAGGGTCCAGGCACAAAGCAGGGAACAACCCAGGATGGGGCGCCAACCCATCGCAGAAAAATGTATGACAAATATTATATGATTATTATTTACATGTATATAAGAGGGCTAAAATTTAGTGTGCTGGGAACAGGGGGATCGCAAACGGGTGGTGGAGTCGCTTCAGATGGTGAAAAGCGAAGTTAACGATGGAAAAAAATGAAGCCCTCGGAAACAAGACAGACTAAACACAAAAACATATTTGTAAAAACTGTAAAAGGAAACTGCAAAGCACTGCATAAATAACTTATCGTTTTACAAAATTGTCTTTTGACTCCTAATGCTGGCAATCTATTGTAAGTAATACTAGGAGGGCATTAAGGTCAATGCATCTGACCCCCCCTAACAGAACAACTGGCCCCAGTCTGCCCCCCCCAGTTGAAATGGTCTAGAGCTGCCACTGCCCCCTGCCCTCCAGCAGGAATCCAGATACTTGTAGAAGTGCAGTGTTTTGCAGGGCAGTATGGTGGCGCTGTGGTCAGCACTGTTCCCTCACACCTCTGGGACCACCTCAGTCTCCACCCTGGCTTCATATGTGTGGATTTTGCATGTTCTCCCCATGTTGTCATGGAGTTCCCTCCAGGTACCCTGGATTCCCCCCACAGTCCTAAAACACCCTGAGGTTAATCGGGGTTACCAGATTGTCTATAGGTGTGACTGGTGTGTGATTGTGCCCTGCAATGAGTTTGGACCCCATTCTGGGTTGTTCCCCGCCTTGCGCCTGTAGCTTGGGCTCCGGACCCACAAGGCCCTGAACAGGACAAGCAGTTACAGAAAATGAATGGAGTAAAGTCTGTTGACCATGTCCTGTTTCCAGCTTGCAGTGGTCACATGTTTGCAGGTTCCTGTACATGTAAACCAATGACATGATACAGGTGTAACTGGGAGGCTTTTGAATAACCAGTCCATTTACGTACAGATGTCTGCTGGGAAGGCAGGCAGCATTTTCTCTCTCTTTTTTCCTTCTGTTACTCACTTTCTCTTGGAGAGCTGTTGCTCCTCTTATTCCCATCATCTCATCATGTCGCTCCTTCACTCCCTTTATCTCTGAACTTGGTTGCCTGGAGCAGGAAAAAGAATGATATGTGGGAAAATGGCTGAACACTGCCTTTTTAGGAAAAGCCATACACGGGATGTTCCAGCCCTTATAGCTCCTCAAACGTTATTTTTTTTCTTTTTAATATCCTGCACCAAAGGCAAAGAAACTTGAGAAACCATCACAATATTGCCTTAGGCAATTTAGCGAGATTGACGTGATATATTGTGCTACAGTGACACCCAGAGGCCATCTGTGGTTTCTGATTATCCTTTTGTTTCACGTCCTGACCTTCAGCCACGCGGCGGAGCCGAACATCAACCGACAGCCCCTCTTCTCTCCTTCAGGCGCTGGGCGGCACGTTCTGTGCCTGCTTTCATCTCTTTAGGAAAGTAATTATTTGGATGGTAAGTCCAGGTACCTGTCAGAGACTAATTAAAATGTGTCCTTGAGGACTAAATCTGGGCCCCTTTCCCTGACTTTATTTGATAGCACACACCAGCCCTTGAGGGTATATAACTAGATAAGTTTGATTTAGATACAGACAGTAAATACCTGTATGTTTAAGGAGCGGAACAGACACAAACATGACCCTCAAATAAAGACACAGACTTGAGTCCTAGTTGGAACCTGGTCTTGTACTCTTGGGAAAGAAGTTTAACAACAACTGTATCAGTATTACATTTAACAATAGAAATGGGAATTAAATTAAGGGACTTTGGATAAATTCATAAGGGGAGCAGCTAAATGTAACATGGGAAGTTATCAGGTTTCTTATGGGTCTGGAATAGTTCTCTTGGTGGGGATTTCCCAATGAAGAAGATGTCTGTGGTGTCCTGGCCACATCCCAATGGAGAAGATGCCACACAGTGTGCCATGAAGAGGCTTCTTGTTGCTGCTTCCACGCTTTGTCCTGCTACCAGGACCTCAAGCATGTGGGTCCAAGTGATTCTTCCTGAAGAAGGAGATGGTGTGGAGCGGATTTGCTGGTCCCAGGAACCACAAGTCTGAAAATGAACAAAGAGCTGCTTTCACTGGGAGATCGGTCGTGTGCTAGTTTTTCAGCAGGTGGCTATTAACTATTAATTTCCTGTTTCTTTGTATGTAGCTGGATGTGTTTCCATTCAATCTGCATTGAATTCATGTTGAAAATCTGTGTCCAGGCAATGGCTCATTAATAGAGTCATGGACGATCTATTTCTGGGCTCTGAGAAAGGTTAGCCTTCCCAGAAACGCTCATGGGCCTCGCACACTACATTCACACCCCCCCAGCCCGCTCCTCCGGCCACCCACTGCCTCACCCCCCCACGTGGCACCTTTCCGTTTAGGAATCTGCATCTGTGTGTTTGCAGCTGTTGCCTGGGAGCGGTGTTATGTTTAGAAAGATGACCCCCCCCCCTCCCCCCACCC
>JAODJW010000035.1:20599397-20621955 GCA_026777045.1 Hyperopisus bebe | reverse complement strand
AGCTACCTTTATTTCAGTGGAACCCATAAAATATCTGTACTTTATATTTCTGCTCCCTGCATGGATTACCTTACATTCATCTGTGTTAAGTTTCATCTGCCAGGTATCAGCCCAGTTGCTAATTAAATCAAGATTCCGTTGTGGCCTCTGTGCTGCTTATTTAGTATCTGCTACACCACACACCTTGGTGTCATCTGCAAATTTAACCAGATTACTGTATGTATTGGTGTCAATATCATTAATGTAAATTAGGAACAATAATGGTCCTGAAATTGAACCCTGCCATTTGTGGGGAACAACATCAAAGGCCTTCTGGAAATCTAAGTAGGTCATATAATAGGCCTTCTTGTGATCAATTTCTCTTGTAGCTTCCTCAAAGAACTCAAGTAGATTCATTAAATAGGATCTACCTCTCCTAAATCCATGTTGGCTATCCCTCAGAATGTTATTTGAATCCAGGTAATCTACCATTTTCTCTTGGATTATAGCTTCCATTATTTTTCCAGTAATGCTAGTTAAACTGATTGGCCTATAGTTTGCTGGATTACTTCTATCCCCTTTTTTGAATATGAGTGTTATATTAGCATGCTTCCAATCTGAAGGTACCATACCAGCAGATAAGGATTTCTGAAACAGTAAAGTTAAAGGTTGGCTAATAATATCCCTCATCTCTTTTAAAACTATAGGTAAGATGCCATCTGGACCCTGCAATTTATTTATTTTGAGCTTAGCTAGGCTTTGTACCACATCAGCCTCAGTTATACATATATTGGTCATAGACGGAGCTGCGTTTGTACTAAATGGTGGCAGGTTACTTGTGTTCTCTACTGTGAGCATCTGTGTAAAAGAATCCTTAAACTCATTTACTATATCAATTTCATTTTCAATTATAAGACCCTTACTACCCTGCAGATTAGTGATTTTGGAGTTAAAATGTTGGAAGAAACTTTTAATGTCATCCTTAGCCTCCAATGCAATCTTCCTTTCTACATTCCTCTTAGCGAGTCTAATGTTATTTTTGAACTCAACCCGTAGACTTAGATACTCCTGCTTTATTTTAAAATTGTTAGTTAATTACCATTTGTGGAAGAGAGCCCTTTCCCTCCTGACTTTATTCTTAATTTCCATAGTAAACCATCTTGGTTGCAGTTTCCTAGATTTAGTTTTGCTGGAAACAGGTATGAAGTCCTCTTGCTCTTGCAACAACGTGCTTTTAAAAAACTCCCAAGCCTCTTCAACAGTTTTGCTATTTAACTCCATCCAGTTTACAGTTTCTAGTTTCAGTCTCATTCCATTAAAGTTAACTTTCCTCACATTGTATATTTTTGTTTTGGACTTTGCTCTTCGGACACTAAAATTAACCTCAAATTTAATCATGTTGTGACTACTACCGTCCAGTGGTTCTAAAACCTCTAATTTTCTAATCCTATCCTGGTTGTTAGACAAAACAAGATCAAGACGGGCATCTCCCCTGGTATGGGGTATTAACAAACTGAGTAAAAAAACAATCCTGTACTAATTCCACCATCTCAAGTTCATTTAGAGAAGACCCAGGGACTATGTCCCACTGTATCCCAGGTAAATTAAAATTACCCATAACCACCACATCATTTTTATTACTCATAATCCTGGTATCCATATTTTCCATCTTCAGATGCACAGAGCTTCTTTTCAGGTTCTGTTTTTGTAAGCAGAGTTTCCCATGAGCCACCAAAACTGTTTTCATCTGACCTCTGTAAACAGCAGTAGTAAAGCCAGAGATGGGGCATCTGGGAGACTCTCGCTTTCTGAAGAACCTCTTGAGGTCCTTAAATAGTGGTGGGCCCAGAAGCCACAGAGATTCAGTATGACAACTGTCCTCATTGACAGAGTTTTAGGTTCCATTCTGGGTTCAGACTCATGATGACGTCAATACTGTCTCACGGCTCTGGGTGGACTAAAAAAAGACCACGCTGCCATAAAAAATGATTTCTGGAAGAATCCCCAATCTGCCATACAACAAATTTAACTCTAAATCACTAAACAAAGATTGTTTATTCCAAATTATATTTTGAATCGTCCCCCTGTGGAATCCAAAGTTTATTTCTACATATCCCCCTGAAATTTGGTTCTTAAATCTATGCTACATCATCATCTATGACGCTTCTTGTTCGATTCATTCCACTCTTTTGGAGGAGTATTGCATAGTACTTTAGTCTAACCACCCTTTCAGCTAGCTGATGATGACTTCATCACAAGGAAGTTGTATGTAAACCCAATTACACTCTTATTCAAGGGCTCTATAGCAGGGCTCTCCAGCAAGGCTAGATTCAGCAACGCTCAGGTTATTGAATCTGTGAATTAACCCTAATGGGGAAGTTCCTAAGATGATGAGTGCTCACTCCCTCTGGTTTCGAATAATTGAAATTGCACTTTTACACAGAGAATCAGCCGAATGGCTTCATGCATCCCCAGCTGTCTGAAAGTGATCTGTTTTTGTCCTTTCTTGTAATTAGAGAATGTGTCACCCAAGTCCTATCTCCTGACCACCGCACTATCCTGGGCGCACTCTGAGCGTGCCCAAGCTATTTATGGATTTTTGAAAATTCCTTCAAGATTACAGGTCTGGTGTAATGAGCCTCTCTGCTTCACTCTCTTAGGTAGGATTTAGACACATGGTAGTTTTAGCTGGTTCAGATTGCACCACTGTTTCATCAGGAAGAGCCAGCATTTAGGGCCAAACCATTATACAAAGGTGAGGGGGAGGCCGGGCAAATCTGTCACTCCTGCTTCATGTAATGCTCGTTTATGGCAGGGGTGCTAGTGGCCCTCCTATTGTTCCCATGTGCTGATGGTTGCTATGACAGCACGGGCTGCTGAATCATCAAAATAAACTGCACTGGTCCTCACCATCTCATAATGTGATCCGACTCCATATCCGATTTAAAAGTACCTGATTCGAAATGCCTGAAGTAGGATGTATATGAGGATTGCAGACTCAATAAAGGTGACACGGAAGAAGATTAAGATGTGCGAACGCATTGGCGTTGTGCCACTTTGCTGTCTTAAAGATAATGGACCTTCAGAAGCAGTATACATGACAGTCAACATCCCTAAAAGATTGGACAGCCAATCACTTGCGATGCCTCACCGCTTCCCACCAAAAGTCTACAGGTTCCAGGCATGGATATCACTGGACCACGGGACATCCGGATTCATGACAGCTGACAACTGGAATGGGGTTGAGAGTAAGAGAGAGAGAGAGAGAGAGAGAGAGAGAGAACGAGGGAGGACAGGGGAGGGACCTGAAAGAAAGCATGAGTAAGTGGGAGGGGGATAGATGTGGGGGGTGGGCCAGCTACAAATACCAGGAGACCTGGACGGCAGTCCCTCAATCTATTTTCTCAACCCACTGACCCAACTGAGTTCCACCATGAGCAAGTCATACTCCTCCTCTTCTCAGACGTCCTCCTCCTACCGTCGGACCTTCGGTTCTGGCTTTGGCACTTTGCCGACCATGTCCCGCTCCTCCTTCACCGGCCGGGGCACCTCAGGCTCCTCTCACCTGAGCTCTCGCGTCTACGAGGTGACCAAGAACGCCTCGCTGCCCAGCCACTCCAGCTTCCGCAGCTCGTCGTCCGGCATCGGCAGCTCCTCCGTACGCTCCCTGGTCGAGCCACTCGACTTTGGCCTGGCAGATGCCATGAACCAGGAGTTCCTGCACACGCGCACCAATGAGAAGGCTGAGCTGCAGCACCTGAATGACCGCTTCGCCAGCTACATCGAGAAGGTGCGCTTCCTGGAGCAACAGAACCAGGCCCTGGTGGTGGAGATCGAGCGACTGCGCAGCCGCGAGCCCACGCGTGTCGCCGAGATGTACGAGGAGGAGATGCGTGAGTTGCGCCGGCAGATCGAGACGCTGACCAATCAGAGATCACGTGTGGAAGTGGAGCGAGACAACCTGGCAGACGACCTACAGAAACTCAAACTCAGGTAAGGCTCCCCATCATGGACCTCAGCCCAAATTCCTCAAATTACAGGCATCCTGGGGATCAGTGGTGGTACTCGTCAGGGTGAAGAGTCCCTGCTGTTCTCCAGAATGGACCTTTAGCCCATATGAGTTTGCCCTCCGTTTCAGAGCACTGAAGTCTAGTGTTGCTTTTTGGTTTCATCCCAAAATGCGGTAGGAGATCACTGATGATCCTTAGCTGAAGACCCTGCTCAATCCCAAAATCAGTGTTGTGAGAAGCCTGGCATTAATCAGACAGGCTTTGAGAAAGACCCCCGATTGTTCAATAGTGGTCAAAAAGAAGAATATTCAGATGGGGGACTTTGCAAATCTCATCACTTCCGGTTAAACCACCAGTCCCAGATTCCTACTCATCCTCCTTACTGTGAGCAACCCGGGGAGAATTGGGGGTAATAAATAATTCTGCAGATTAGAGAGCTATTCTCATCCCATAGCCTTGTACTCTCACCTCCTAATAGCAAATCCTCAGCTTTCAGAAATAGACCTATGTATGTGTCTCCACACGTGTGTGGGAGTCTTCAAAAGCTTCAGTCTCTTCTAACCAATTATCAGCACCATTATTAGCGTCAACAGATTAGTCATGAGTTGCCGGGCGTTTGTAATGTCGGATGCGGAGAATGTCGTTTGCCGTTCTTCGGGTGGCGGGACTTGAGGAAGGGCGGGGGCATACACCTGTCATGAGGGAAGGGTCCCAGGAAGGCTGAGCCCCAGCCTGGTCAGATGGTGAGACACTTGCCCCCTTAGCAGCTGTACTCCAGCTCACGCTCCCGTTATAGACCCCGACCAAAAGAGAGTAGCAGCTGCCCTCGACTTGGCCTAGAGCCAAGGATCTATGATGCTTTGCTTCTGAAATGCTCACCTAATCTCTGACTACTGGCCAGCCATCGATTTCCCATAATTACTTCTCCAGTGCAGAGGTGCAGTAAGCTCATTCCAGAAGACACTAAGCAAAGGACAGGGGACACTCTGAATGGGATGCCAGTCCATCCCAGGGCACACAGCTACACAAACAAGCACACACTAAGGGCAATATAGCGCCAGTAATTCACAAAATGTGCAGGAGGAATCCAGGGCAGCTGTAGGAGACCCACTCAGACACAAGGAGAACATGCACACACAGAACCAGTGAAAATCCAATTCAGAATTTTGAACTTGTGAGATTACCACACTAACCATGCTTAGCCTGATGCTAACAGTTGATAGCCCAGTCTCTAGGATCTGCAGTGGAAGCATGTAAAATAAAGAATAATTCAAGGTTCAAGAAGAATGAATTAAGAGTGATTTTGTCCGCTGTTACCGAGAATTGTGCTCAAGGCTTAAAGGCCCTAAGTCACACCGTCGACGGTATCGCTTCCTCAGTGTTTGCTGAGCTTTCATCTCTTCTGTTCTCCCTTCTGGAAATTCCAAGGGCTGATTGTGTAAATCTGGCCATCAGGGAACTCATTGTGAGTCCAAAGACGTAAAACAGCAGCGTCATTAACATAAGCTGCTCACTACCTTGCACAGTACTCTGTATTTCGTATTCCCACGATTCATATCGCAGGCCAGTATAAATGAGAAACCTAGGCACTCCTCCCGTTTGGGGGTGCACCCTGGAGGGCGCCTTTATGTTTACGTGTGAGTATATGTTATATGTTTTTGTAGGAGTATTAGTGAAGTCAGTTAAACTATACAAGACTAAACATCTAGCCCTGTCCAATAGGGTTTTATGCCTTGTTTCATTGTTATTTTTACATTGACGTGGGTCTGAATAAAGTTTGACTTAGAAGGATCATAGAGGCCGGCGTGGGGGGGTGGTCGTACCGAAGAGATGAGTTTTTTTTTTTTTGAGGTATTACAGACAAACAATTTGCCAAAGCAGATAATGCTCTGACATGCTCTGCTCTCACCTGAGTGCGAGTCAGACATCACAGGACACAGAGTGCCGACGGCCATGTTCCTCTGCTGACTGCAGACACCATCATGTCTCCATTTTTCCATCTCTCCAGACTGCAGGAAGAAATCCATCTGAAGGAGGAAGCTGAAAACAACCTGTCTGCCTTCAGAGTTGTGAGTCTGGGCACCCCATTCATTACCCCCCCCCCCCTTACAGCACTCATGTTCCCACTCATGTTCCCCACTCATGTTCCCCATCTTCCTCCCCCTCCAGGATGTGGATGCCGCGACTCTCGCCAGGCTGGACCTGGAAAGGCGCATCGAGACCCTGCAGGAGGAGATCGTCTTCCTCAAGAAGATCCACGAGGAGGTCTGTAGGCTCTCCGTGACGATCCTCCCGTGTCTCCAGCTGCCTGTTACCTCACCAAGTAAACCACAGTGAACAGCAAGGGGATTTTACGATTGCAAACACAAGACCGGCGCAAACATACATAGGCACACAGACACATCTGAGTCAGTGTGGGGCTGCAGACAGATTCTAACTCAAAGCAATTTAGTCTCTTAAAAACCAGCTGAATCTGTAAAAGAAGTGTTTCAGGTAATATTATCTTTGTATGGACAATTTCTCAAAATTTGTCCTAAGAAAGCAACATCTGTACATACACACTCAGATACACCAGTAACGGCACAGTGACACGCTGTTCCGCCTGGCGTGCTCTCTTCCATTTACAATCTTTAGCCTTAGGGGGAAGTGACACAATACTATGCTTGATGTCAGCTGTGGCCTGCGACAGACTGGCAGGCGTGATGTTACAGAACAGATGTAGAACTGCTATATTTAAACGCTGAGAGCTGGGGCAGCGACCCCTGGCCAGCAGCCAAAGCCCCCGACCCCTGCTTTCAGAATGCCCCCACCCAAATGACAGAGACCACATTATTGTGACTCCCCGGGAAGCAGATGCTATGCATTATTTGCCTGTTTCTCAAATTGTTTGATGCTAAATCCGCAAGACACAAGTACTAGAAGAGAGGGCAGCTGAATTTGAAATGTCCAGGTTCTAATTACAGAACAGCCTGGAATAACTTCAGTCATATGATCTAATTAATATTGGAACCGGTATTTTAGTGTAAAAAAAATGGGGACACGAGAATTTTTGGGTTTGAAACCCACTAATGGATAGGAATACAATGCACTTTTAATTACTGACTGGATTTGTCCACGTCGAGCTGGATTAAACATAGTAATAATTGGCTTCATGTTCATGGCTGACATTCCTTGGTTTTTTTTGGGGGGGGGTGGGGGTAGTGCGAAAGGGCTAAAGAGGTATGATCCGACACCCTGCAGGAGATCCGAGAGCTGCAGTCCCAGATGCAGGAGACCCAGGTGCAGGTGCAGATGGACACATCCAAACCGGACCTGACGGCAGCACTGAGGGACATCCGGGCCCAATACGAGGGCATCGCAGCGAAGAACATCGCAGAGGCCGAGGAGTGGTATAAGTCCAAGGTGCGGAGAACATACTTCACCAGCCCCAGTTAAAGGGGCTAAAACTGAGAGATGAGCTTCGAAGGCAGGATCTTAAAATTCAGTTATGAAATTCAATGCATGTTCACCCTGACACTGGTTACCCATCTCCTCCTTGTATCTCTGGAGGTGGTGAGGACAGCTCACCTCCATCTCTGTGTCCCACCCCTCTCCAGGTGTCAGATCTGAACCAGGCTGTCAACAAAAATAATGAAGCTCTGAGGCAGTCCAAACAGGAGACCATGCAGTTCCGGCACCAGATCCAGTCCTACGTGTGCGAGATCGACTCCCTGAAGGGCACCGTAAGTTGCTGTACCCCTCTAGCATGCCTTCTGCTGCACTTCCTCGGCCTATACACCCTTCCATTTACTGGTGCCTCGTGACCTCCGCAGAACGAGTCCCTCATGAGGCAGATGAAGGAGATGGAGGATCGCCTCGGCATGGAGGCCAGCGGGTACCAGGACACCATTACTCGCCTTGAAGCTGAGATCGCCAACATGAAGGACGACATGGCCAGACACCTGCGGGAATACCAGGACCTGCTCAATGTCAAGATGGCTTTGGATGTGGAGATCGCCACCTACAGGAAGCTGCTGGAAGGAGAGGAGAGCAGGTACGTTCCAGTCCAGAAGTGAAAAGCTCGTCCAAAGTATCACAAACGACATGCTAACAGAACATACCCTGTTCGGACTTGTGATTCACAAAAGTACACTTTATGTTCTTCAGGATCACGCTTCCAGTCCAGACATACTCCGCCCTGAACTATCGAGGTGAGCATCTGTCCCAAAGCCACTCTAAACTGCAACCAAAAACACAAATTTAACATTTTAAATAAATCCTGTTCAGATAAACTGCCTAACACACATCACGATACCAAATGCAACCCTATATTTATTGAATTACTATTTTATTCAAAATAAACAAAACGCTAGTTTCTGCCGAGATTATCATCACATTACCACTAGGGGGAGATTATTGGTCCGTTTTGGTTTTTTTTAAAGTCTGTTGGCTTCTGGAATTGAAACATTCCAAGCAGGTGTATTTCGCGTGCATCTCATGATCCATGTGGAAACCTGTCCTTGCAGAGACTAACCCAGAAGTCCATCCGAGAGGGTCCGAGGTCCACTCCAAGAAAACGGTGTTAATCAAGACCATCGAGACCCGTGATGGGGAGGTGAGCGTCACACAGGCAGACTCTCAGACACACACAAAGATCTGAGTCAGTGGCAGAAACGATACGGCAACGTCTTGGCGGGAAAGTCATCCTAGGTGGGAAATCCAGGACGGCCTGCCTTCATTTCGGCCTGCCTACAGGCATCTCATTTTATGGACGGCCTACCTTCACTTTATACCTGCATGTACAGGCCTGCCTTCATTCTATACCTGCATGTACAGCAAGTGCTGCGACCGCTAATAATAGCACATCTATCTGCACGATAAGCGGCCGATGGGGGGAAAAAATGCGGCAGACTGAATAACGAGTGGCAGGGAGAGAACGCGCTAACGGTGCCCATCAACGGGGCCACATGGCACATCCATCTGCCCCACACAGGATTATTTTCATCAAGACTAGTTTCAGATAGCAACACTTGATATGCAAAATCTACTTAATTCCGCTGGCAGTGCACAGGACTCCCGATACTTCATCTGCTTCCTTTATTAGTGGTATTATTAACTTTTACTAAAAATTATCCAAATAATAACATGATCACAAGGAAACCTTGTATGGCCAGTCCTGCTGTGGCTGATTTTCCAGCTGCATCTCAGTTGTCTAATGACTGTAAAATGGTAAGATTTTATTACAGGTTGGAAAGTCACACATAAACATGCTGACCTTAACCCACTTATACCCTGGCATGTCCATTCTGCAAATTTAGGTTAACTAGTGTTCCCCTTCTGCACAGGTGGTCAGCGAATCCACACAGCACCAGCAAGACATCATGTAAGTCCCAGGGGAATGAGACCCAAGACAAATAAAAGGGACTCCAACGCACCAAGCCGGCCTCAGCTTTTTTGATGGACAGACATACTGGCAAGTTATAGTAAAAAATGTCACTTGTGGAATTAGCATGTCGCGTAGGCAATATGGGTGAAAAGAGTGAAAGAGGAGGAGATGATGGGAAAACTCAACATGGAAACTGTCTGGAAGTATCCTAGAACGTTACAGCTAGTGCCCTGCAGGGAATCGTGCTCGTCTTTTATCATTTGTACGTAAAATCAGCAGTAAACAAACAGTCATTAGACATGCTTATCATGTAGGCTTGTATCTGGGCTATCTTTAGGTGCAAATATATTCTTCAAAAATGACATGAAAAATAAATGAGAAAACTTCAACTAAAGTCTTTTCTTCATAGCCCTTCTCTCTTACCGTGACACTACGACTCCTGGTCCAGCAGAATCCAGGGCCAGGTCTGGTTTCAGTGTTTTTTTAAAGTCTGCCTCTCGATTTGTAAGAAAACACCCCAGGACTGACACTATGAACGCTTGATTCCCTTTATCTGGATCTCTGTTTCTGACCATTTGGATATCTCCTGATGTCCACGTCCATGTCCTTTTCACAACACGGTTTTTGTCAGGGTTGGGGGGAGTGTGTACACCATTATAAAAAACTGATGTCTGAAAACCCTTTGGCTGCTCGGTCAGAAATAACGTTTCATCACAGGCATGCGTCATGAACCATGATCTCCATGTGAATCTTGTGACATTTCAATTGGATGACTTAAAACTGTTCCATTGCTCCCAATGTGAAACTGAGAGGTTCGCTACAGGCACCCTGATAGGTCAACAGGACTGCATGGTAACAGTAAATCACTCACTTAACTGGCCTGAACGTCACAGTCCATCTCCAAGCTGTGACCAAAACTAGATCTCCTCGACCAAACTTAAAACTGTCAGTCACATTAGATAAAAACAATCACTAAGAATCTGAATGTAACAGGAAATGATCCGGCACGTTCCGGCTGGGTACACGTGGTTCCTAAGGAAACGTCTCAGTCGTGCGTCTGCTACCATGGAAACGCAAAGGCTTCTTTTCACAGTGAGATGCCGCAGTTCATTTCTCGTATTAATGGTACAGATTTTACAGGGTTCTGTCAGAGAATCATCCGAGGGCTTGTGCAGCCCCACAGGGGTCCGGCTAATTACTTTGGGGGGGCTGAGTGATACAGAGCAGGTCATGGGATGAAGCCAGACACATAAAAATGAACAATCTGTACAATAAAGGGGCAGCAGCGGAGCAGACTGTGCGAACAAAAACAATAAACACCATAATCACAGAACATTTCAGGTAAGAAATCTAAATTTAAAGGACCTGATACAAATGTTGCCAAGGATACACAGGCAAAATGATGACAAAATACTCCTGTTTATTTCCTCTAAATAATGAGGTCACACCTCAGTTTATGAAATAGGTCTAAATAGGGCATTTTTGCATTTCGTTACCACTGCAGCCAAATTTATCTGTCCTTGAATGTATGTGTTTGAGGGCCAGTGAGGTCGCTCTGGTCTCTGAGGTGGACTGATGGTGCTGGAGATTCTAGTCCAAAACATGTTAAAGGTCGACATAAATCAGCAGTGAACTCTGCCCAAAAAAAGTAAATAAATCGCACCTCCTTCCAGCAATTTATTTATTGAAAACATATTAGTTGTACATTTTGAAACATGGTGTTTAAGCACGGCATCATGGGAGTGACAGACGGTAATGGAGTAAATCAGACTGACATACGTTCATACACGCATTCGCCACACTCCTGGGGCGACGGAAATGCCAGCTGGGGGCCAGCGTGCTGTCAAATGCATATATTTATTTACAGATCCACAAGCCCTTGTGTACGAATGCACACATTCATTGATGCACACGCACGTGCACACATACAGACAGACAAACAGCCACACGTGCTCCACCAGCAACCAGCAAGTATTCGAAAGTGCAGAACTAAAGATTGGTTTGAATCTCATTGTTATTGTATTCAGGTCCATACCAAGACATGCTAGTAATAATAATAATAATAATAATAATAATAATAATAATAATAATAAAGAGGGCAGAAGTGTAGATTGTTTAAGGAGGTACCGGAAGGATGTAGATTTCAATCCCAACTGTCCACCCATTTATCATGACTAAGAAAAAGTAAATCTGAACTGTAAACCCGATATTTAAAAAACTGCAAAATGTGAATGCCCCTTGAGAAAGGCATCTAAATAATATTACTAATAATAGCAATAATCATAACAATAGTAATGACACAATGATAAGATCCAGATTGTCGAGAGCAGTTGGTAACATCCCAATCAACCATCCTGAATTGCCCTTTAATAGAAAGTGGGGCACCGACCCCAAAGAGACACTCCTGCCCCCCCATCATGGAGATGACAAAAACAACAGGCTTCAAACACTGCACTTTGGGGGAGCAAAGGCCCAGCCCCCCCCCCCACCCCCCCGCCACCCTATACCACACAGATCCCAGGAAGCCGGAAAATGAGAACTTAGGAATAGGAAATGCAAATGAAAATGCACACAATTATTCAAGCAAATAAATAATACATTAATTCAGTAGTATGGAGAAAAACAACCATTCAGAGATCATCACAAGAGTGCAGACAGACAAATTGGTCAATAAATTAGTGCAGGTCAATCAACTGGAGAACAGAGCTACAGGAGAGAATGAAACAGTGTTCATGAATAACTCAGGGCTGCTTTACAAAATATACAGAGGGAGTCCCAGCTTAAAGCACCCAAAGTACCCTCTGGCGCTTTGTCACACGAAACAGGGACAGGAGACACGACTACGACACACTCATGCAGTACGGCGTGGTAAAGCAGAAACCCTCAGCAGACTCAGGTCTGTGGAGCCGGGGTCAGGGGTGGCCCGCGTTCTGCTTCCCTCCGCCCTCCTTTTTGACAGGTAAATGTGCACTGCCCCCCATTTTAAGGAAGGAGTTACCCCCCCCCCAAGCACCCATCACCAAAATAACCTGTGATGACAATGGCACTTTTTCCTTGCAAATTCCCCCCCTTAATTGCAGGCTAGTGATAAGGGAATCAAGCTCCACCTTCTCATCCTCTGCGTCACCCCCCCCCCCCCCAACCCGCTCCCATGGTCCCCACCAAAAGTGGGCAGGCCACTACAGAACAAATTCCTGAGACTAACTGCAGATGGGGTCAAGCACCCAGCAGAGAGATTCCCAAAATAATTCCCTTCTGAAGAGATTCCAAAAATAATTCTCTTCTGAAGAGATTCCCCAAAATGGTCCCCTTCTGGAGAGACTGCCAAAATAATTCATGATTCCCTTCTGGAGAGATTCTCAATTAATTTCCTTCTGGGAGATTCCCAGAATAATCCCCTTTTCCCATCACGTCACTGTCCCGGGATGCCAGACAAGGACGCACTTTAAGGTTATGGTTTTGGAGTGCGTCGAGCCATTTAGGCAAATGAAAATGGGGACATTTTTTTTTTTTTTTAACGTGATTAACTGGAGCTCACCTGAACACAGGTGGGGCACTTCTGGACGGTCCCAGTGGCCGTTACGAATGGATAAACCTGTGAGCATGGCAAGCCATTAGAACATCGTGTGTAAAGTGCCTTGCATTAAGGCGAATCCGGAGAAAATAAGCGCAGGGATGTTCAGTCCCTGGTTTACATCTCAGGAAGCACCCAGGCTGCGCAGTGAAAACTGAGCATGCCCAGTGATGGCGAAGGCCAACGTTCAGGACTGCGAGTGATTCTTCTTCAGTTTACACCACCTAGTGGCCACAGGGGGGCATGGCACCTTAAAGTGAGAAATACAGGGATCATCGCAAGTATTTCTGCAGCTGAAGGCAGCCAAGCGATTCCCGAATGCCCAACCCCTTTTAATGTGATCAACCAGGCACCCAGTACAAGGACGAAGGGTCCAGAAAAATGCTAAAATGTGATGTAATAAGTTGTAACAAACCAATATGAATCCTACTTAGGCAGGGCTCTGCCGGCCAATCAGCATGGAGGATGCTGTACACTGGGGGAGCCTGGGTGATTGACTGGGAAACAGGGCACTCTGCAGTGGTCTTCACTTCAGCTATTCTGTCGGGACAGTGACAGCCATGAGACGAGACCAGTCCGTTCCAGCAGATGGCGATGTTACACCCTCATGGCGGGTCCGGCCGCAGCAGTGAGAGGCACGGTGGAGCCGCATTCGTAGTCTATGTCCACGCTTGTGTGAGCCCCGCTGATCAGTCTGCCTTGAGGATATTCCCGTATGTCTACTTGCCTGTCCCGGAAACTCTGGATGTAGCTCTGAGAGAGGGTCCAGGCACCAAGAGCGAGTGTATAATGGAGTGGGAGAAGGAGAGAGGGAGAGAGAGAGACAGAAAGATGAAGATACAGAGAAAGGGAGTGGGGAGGAGTGGGAGAGAGGGAGGAAACGACAAATAGAGGGGAAGAAAGGGAGGGAGAGAGATGGGGAGAGAAAGCGAGAGGGGAAGAGAGAGAGGGAGACAAAGAGAGGGGAAGGGGGGAGAGATGGAACGAGAGGGAGAGATGGAGATACAGAGAGAGTGGGGAAGAGAGGAATAGGGAGATAGGGGAAGAAAGGGAGGGAGAAAGAGGGAGAGACAAAGAGAATGGAAGAAAGGGAGGAAGAGAGAGGGGGAGAGAAAGCGAGAGGAGGAGAGAGGGAGAGAGATGGAGACAGCATGATAGAGGGAGATGGAGACAGGAAGTGAGAGAGGGAGGGAGAGATAAAAGAAGTAGATGAGAGAGAGAGAAATAGGAATAGGGAGAAAAAAGAGGAAGAGATTGGGAGAGAGGAAGAAAGAGAAGATTTTTATTATCATTTCACTACAATAAATGAAATGAACAAATATACTCAGTGGCCTGTTTATTAGGTATACCAGCTCATTAACACAAACGGCCTGAGGCATCAGGTAGCCATTCAAGCGGCTGTAGCTGAACACACACAGCATGGGTTAGATCAGGGTCAAGAGGGCGACTCGGTGTACAACTGAGCAATAGAGCGGCCAAGACAGCTGAGCTAAGCGATTCTGGCATTTTCACACAGTACAGTGGCTCGAGTTTACAGAGGATGGTGCAATAAAACAAAAAACAGCCAGTCAGCGGCAGCAAAAGCACCCTGTTAATGAAAGAGGTCAGGGGAGTACGGCCCGACTCTTTAAAGCTAACAGGAAGGCCACAAGTGCAAATATAACAGCTCAGTACAACAGCCAGGCGCAGAAAGGTTTTTCTGAATGCATCTACTCTCAGAGCGGATCTTGAGCGACGCCTAATAATGTGCCCACTGAGTGCAAGTGCTTATCGTGTAAAACTGAAGCAGCCGCATTTCTGTGGGTCTCTTAAAATGAACTGTGCAGGAGGGGGAGGAGGTGAGGTGAGGCCTGACCGGAGAAAGGACGTCGCCGTCGAAGCGGCGGATGGGGTTGGGCTTCCTGCGGTAGGGGGGTTCGGGGTACAGAGGCTTGGACGGGTGTGCGTGCTGCGAGTGCTGTGCCTGTTTCTTCTTCTTCCTCTTCCTGCCCTCCCTGCGTTCCTCCTTCTGACGGATCCGCATCAGCTGGACGCGGCGCTGCTGGCGGCTGATAATCACTGAGGGGCACATTGACACAGTCAGGAATGCACAGGTACATACAAGGACACAGTCAGAAATGCACAGTACACACAGGGACACAGTCAGGAATGTACAGGTACATACAGGGACACAGTCAGTAATGCACAGTACACACAGGGACACAGTCAGGAATGCGCAGGTACACACAGGGACACAGACAGTTAAATACAGTTACATGCAGGTAAACACAGGTACACAGACTAGGGCTATCACTTTTGTAACCGATATTTGAACATTCATTCGAACATGATGTGAAAAATTCACATTTGAACTATAATTAACCCATTAGAATGTGAAAGTGCCACTGCGGCCTTTAAGCACATTAGACCATTTGCTGTAATTTTATTGTTTGTCGTCTACTGAGCCCCTGAAAGGTCAGGGTAGGAAAATATTTTTTTAATAATTTTGCGATCCCAATACACTTGCCCACTTGCTATTTGCTGGAACATGACAGCAAGGATAAACCTCTCCTGCCCTTGTCCCTGGGGTCTGTACTACGAAGCGGGGTTACTGACTTATCAGGGTAACTTGTCGGATTTAAGGTAGTCTGGGCAAAATGTAAGTGAATGAACACGAAGTCCATTTAAACGGTGGTACCTTAAATCCGACAAGTTACCCCGATAGGCCAGTAACCCCGCTTCGTGGTACAGGCCACTGGGGACGAGCCCCTCCCAGAAGTCCCATCCTGCCCCTGGAGACTCACCCTCAGTGTGAGAGTAACCCTCAGCTGTGACCCTCCACTGGACCAGCACCCCCAGCACAGTGAGCACAGGCCACACGCCCAGCACCGCCCAGGTGAACCAGCACACGGGCCGCGGCGGCGCCACCTTGATGCGCTCGTAGACGTGGCGCACCAGCACGAAGAGCTCGGCGAAGTAGTCGACGGTGACGGTGATGACGGCGGCCCCGAACACCGCCGTGGAGAGCGTGGTGAAGCAGCGCTGCCATTGCAGCGTCAGCACGGCGAAGAACATGCCGGAGCCCAGGAGCACGGCCAACGGCACCCAGACGGTGTGCGGGTGGTAGAACTCCTCCATGGCCAGCAGCGAGGCCACCGCCACCAGCAGCCCCAGCAGCAGGCCCACCATGAAGAGGCCGACGCTGCGCACCAGCATGGTGACCAGGCCGCAGAGCACGCCGATGCCCAGGCCGATGCCCGCGCTGGCCTCCGCACTCAGCTGCGTGTCCAGCACCCGCTCCTTGTAGCACAGCATGAAGATGACGATGGAGCCGAACATTAGGCCCGTGAGGAACATCACCGCCTTGAAACAGCGGTAGCCTGTGGACGAAGGCCGGGGCTTTAGGCAGGACCCTCAACACGGCGGTACTCAACACAGAACCTCGTTCTGACTAATTTTGACTTTTTAAGCCCTTTTTCAGCTTTACAGAGAGATTAGGGTGACCAGATAATCCATGTCAGGGAGGACGCTTTGAGCTAGGACAGGATTTGGAAATTACCATTTCAATTAAAAGGATCTGGATTTCATTTGAGCACTAAGTTCTTGCTCCGTGTTGATTGGTCAGTGAAGCAGCTCAAAGTGTCCTCCCTGACATGGATGATCTGGTCAGCCTAGGAAAGATGGACAACCGCACATTTTGGAAGTAACTGGCAGTCAAAGGAAGTTTATTATCAGGCACTGAAATGACTGGTACGCAAGTATAACATTTGCAGTATAAAGGTTAAAATCCAGAATCATTTCTGGTCATAACAGTGTAAATGCGCACTTATTTTATGCACATTTGCACTTTTGTGATGAGAAATTATCACGCCTTTTAACCTTACAGTGAATGAGTACCTGCATATCAGTTTTGTCAATCCCTGCTTATTGTTAACCATGGGCTCATAGACAAGGCCTCAGCCACACTAAAGGCAATAAAGGGTTTTCATTGAGGGGGGGGGAGCAGTCTAGTGATCCCACCCCCCGAATAACTCAATCTAGAAGAGTGTTCAGACTGTTCACAGGCAGTCAATAGTCTCTCAAGTACTGTGGTGCTGTCCGCTGGGACAATCAGTTATATATACTGCAGCCAGTCCCTGACTGGTTTCCATTCCAACAGACATGCCGAAATGGGCGTATGGCGGAATAGGATAATCAGGCTGACTTTTAAGTGGCTGTGTGCTTAGTAGTAATGAACAAAATGACACTTCATGAACCATTTGCTGTATTTTTTGACGCCACTAGATGCTCTTTATTTACACAAAGCATGCCCCAAAGTAACCAAAGAGCACCATCTAGTGGGGTCAAAAATATAGCAAGTGGTTCATGAAGCATCATTTTGTCCATCACTACTAGCTACACAGCTATTGGCAGTAGAATGGGTCGTTCTCGGTGACCTTCACTGTGACACCATCATAGGATGCCATCTTCCCTGTAAGTCATTTGCTCAAATTTCTGTCCTGCTAGAGCCACCCTGGATAGCGGTAGGTGATGTGATTGTGTAGTGGTAAGCCGTGCACTGTATATACCAAGGCCACCGCATCAGTTACTAAGCAACGACCAGTCACAGTGTGGCGCAGGACCAAAAGCAGCAATCTCACGTCAACCCGCTCACACTTCAGCCTGCCGCGCGCCGAGGTGCGAGCCACGCTACGGGATTTGAATACCGGCCACCGAATTGGCAGCCGCTAGCCCTAGTGACCTGAGAGAATTCGATAAGTGGGGTCAACCGGGGCCGGAGCCGTTACCAAAAAAGCAGTAGATGATGCCAAAGAGGCAGCACATAGAGCAGACAACGGAGGGGACGATCTCATAACGGCGCTCCATCCTCTCCTCACAGCTGTGGTGCCCGGGGCTGCCATCGCGGGCAGGAGGGGCCAGCTTGAAGGCTAGCGTTATGGTAGACTCCATGATGGCGGCGGGGGCCAACTTAGGAAGCCGCGCACACCAGTCGGGGCACCAGCTGACCCATCCACAGGGGTGGTCCTAAACAAAATGAAAAGTAAAATGTTACTGACTAAACAACACTTGGAACTGCTATTTATTTGCACACACTTCAAATTTTAGTGTTTTATTTTTTTCAAATTTATACACTTTTCAAATTTATCAGTCACTGAGGAGCCTCTTGCTACAGTCAATCGCCAAGAAACCTCCCTGCCCTGTATCAGTCTCTGTGGAGCCTGCCTGCCCTGTGTCAGTCACCGTGGAGCCTCTCTGCCCTGTATCAGTCTCTGTGGAGCCTGCCTGCCCTGTATCAGTCACTATGTAGCTTCTCTGCCCTGTGTCAGTTGCTGTGCATCCTCTCTGCTCCTTGTGCCATGTCAGTTACTGTAGAGAGTCTCTACCTTGGAAGACTTTCTGCACAGCTGTGCTTGCTGAACTGGGTCTCAAACCTGTAACCTTCTGGGTTGCAACTGACTCCCTTAGCCAATCCACAGATGTCCCCCATCGACGCCTCAACCTCATTCTGCTTGCAGGAATAGCAAAAACTAGCCAAGCTAGCAGTGCCGTGCACTGAGGACTAGAGGAGCTCGTCAGAGGATGGTGAAGTCACTGCATGCAATGAGCAATTCACTGATCACCGTGCAGTGAGGCGTCTTCCTGAAAGCCAGTGCTGGCTGCCAGCCAGAGGCCCCGCCCATGCGGATTCATCATTCCTCATTTGTTTTTATGGCCCTACAGAAGATGTGCAACAGCCCACCAGCTACACGACTCACCACTCACAGCAGCGCTACGTATCCAGCCAAGCTTCCAGAACAGATCAGCTTGTTCTTATACCATTGCCTTTAGAATGTGACTTGATTAGAACATCAGATACTCGACAACCACATTTTGTCCAAACGGAACAAATGACGAGCCGTGGTAGCGAGAATCACACAGCGGCAGGCAGGAATGACCTGCTCTTGTGTTAAGGCTGAGAGGGAAGGGGTAAGATGAATTTGGCCGTCTGGAGAGAAAATCGATCTCTTGGGGTCCATGGACTGAGCCATTCTTGCTCTCCTACTCTGCCCACTGCCCTCTCTCCCTTTCTCTTTCCGTATCCCTCAAGCCACAGTTTTACGAACCTGCTCCGTCACCTTCTCCCTCTGTTCCAGCCTCCCAGTTCCCTGTCCCACTCCTCCGCCCAGCTGATCCTCAGCTGATCCTCAGCCGGGAGCCCAACCTCACAGATCAGTGCTGCGTCTTTCGTTCAGAGCCCTCCTGAGCCACTGGTACAAGCCAGTGGCTTCGAGACCAGACGATCACACAGACACACACACACACACACACACACATGCACACACACGCACTTCTATTACACCAGGACGGTGGATCTGGTTCGGGTTTAGCTATTGTCACATCGCACATTCCAGGTTTTAGTTCTGCAATTGAGAGGGAACAACAGCTGTCGACACCATGTGGAGTGGCAGTGTCAGCGAAGACAAGGTGTGTTTGTCCCGCTGTTTAATGCTACAGGGGACGGTCGGTGAGGGGTAATGCGACCCAGGAATGGGGGGATAGCGCTCTGCTCAGGGACAGATGCCCAAAGCAGTTCCAAAGCTGCTGAACACCACTGATTTAGGGTTTCTCATGCGTGGCCGGGGGGGGGGGGGGGGCTGAGACATCCCCAGTGACAAGCCAGCTGGCTGTTACTCAGGGCATGTCACATGACACACTACAGCTAAAGGGCATCAGTCCGCAGCCACGCACAGACTGCATGCCATAACCCATAAGCCAGAGCTCTCAGAGTAAACCCAGCACCTTGGGGGGGGCTTGGCAGGATACTACATGCTCAGCTGCAGCCCACAGGGCCCCCCAGGGATTCACGAGCGCTGCACCTCCACAGCCGGCACACGATCCGGTCACTCCTCACGTTGGGAGTGTGTGGGGGGGCGGGTAATGCCAAACACCCTCCTCCACACTCCAATTCCCATCGCCCCCAACCTATCCCAGACCTGAACCAGAAACACTTGAACCAGAACCAGAAACGCCTATGGCCAGGCGGTACCTTCTCCTTCTCCAGAACTTCATACCAACAGTATCACCATCGTACTTGTGCTAAAATGTATATCATTTTTAAAGCAAACACTAACTTACTTTTCATTCCTGATTTTCTTGTTGTAATAAAAAATATTAAATACTTTTATGAATGAATGTGTAAATATAGCATGAAATACAGCAAAACTGACACAGAATCAGGGTATCATATTAACCTGTTGTTAAACAAAGAATAACATTATAAAATAATAGTGGACAGACTCGTTATACTGCTATTCCATCCTCATCATAACAACTAAAGGATGGTGGATTCTGGGTAGCTCCCAGTCAGGTGGGCCAATGAAAGAGCAGCCTGAAGTCCCTAGCAACAAGCTGAGAGCCAATCAGTGTTTTGCTCGGGTCTTCTCGCTTTCTATCTCTCCATGGCAGCTGGCTCGATTTCCCCTTTAGAAAAAAAAATTTGAATAAAATGCAAAACAATAAATCACGGGACAACCCCTCCCTGGAGGACAAAATCCCGACCGAGGGCTGGTTTTGGCTGTCTGACCCTGAAACGAAAATCCCTCAAAGAAAGAAACAAACAAACAATAAATAATGCGAGCGTGAGCGTGATTGGACGGGCTGGCGGGCACAGAGCTAAGAAATTAGCACTCACGTCGGCGGCGATGCGGCTGAGCAGAGGGCAGAACGGGAACCGGACTGGGAGGAGGTGTGGAATGGGATTAGAGAGGCGCTCACTCCATCTTTCGCTGTGCCTCTGTCTGGTCTGAGTGCCGGCTTATCGATCAGGTAGCACAGATAACTGGAGGGAACCTCCTAAGCCGACTGAGAGTCGAGACACTCTCCCGCAAGGCACCAGAGCACATTACATACACAGCTTTAGCAGAAACCAGCGTTGGCCTGCTACGGCCCAGACAAGCATGAAAATCCCAGCTGCCTCCACCTATGCCAGACCCACGCTGCCCTTTCGGCATCATGCCACGCACACCTGCCCATATTTTTCTGAATCATAGCCTCCTTAGGTTATGGTTACCCTTTTACCATGGAAACATGGCTGGGACACTGCCCCCTGCTGCCAGGGAGGTGAGTGAGCAGCGGTTGTTGAAGGGGAATCTCCGCCATGAATATTTTAGCGAGATCAGCAGGAGGTCGCACCACAGAGAAAGGATCTTTTTTTCCAGGGGACAATTATGTAAAATGAGATCTTCTGCTACTTACAATATTATGGGTTTAGACAGTGAGGTTCAGACCTATTTTCTTCTGGTTGCAGGTCCAGTTCCGCAGGGTCTCCTTGACCCACTGAGGATTCGAAAATCCTCTCACAGGTTCCAGCAGAAGACTTAATCTGAGGGCCTGGAGGTCAGAGGCCAGCAGAGGCTAACTCCATTCACAGGGAGAGCAGCATAGACAGTGACAGGATGACCCAGCGCCTGCAGACTCCCCCCAAATAAACACGGAGCAGGACGAGGTCTTCTGTCAAACATCTAAAGGACAACCAAGTAAAAACAAATAGCGTTCATTTGCATTTGTATTACCTTCCTACAAATAGGTTAATTTAACTCTGTATAACTGTAAATGCTTTCAATCTTCCATGATTTTCCCATCTTCAGCTCAATCATTCCGCTTCAAATCTTCAAGAAAAATGATGCTTGGCAATGATAGACTCTGCTCGCTGAGGGCCGGGTGTAGTATTCACACATACAACAATATTCCCAGAAATAAAACCACAACCAAGAAATGAAACCATTAGGCCTCATAGCCCTGCAGGGTATTGAACAGGAACTGTAATTCACTGTAATAGTTTTTCCCTCAAAGACATGAGGCTTTGCAGACCTAAAATACTGGCTCAAATATCTAATGAAGGAAGCAGTGAAATCTCTCCACTTAGCAGAGGGGCTGGACAGAATCTGCATCCCGTAATTGGCCCATATTCTGAGATTCAGGTCGACAGGATGAAGACATGCAGACTCCGGAGTGGATTGCAGGTTTGCTGATTATCCTGGATTTGTGGTCCTGGCTTAAAATGCCACAAGACCACATGGTGTGGGGGGGTAGGGACACGGTGGTGGGAGGTCTGTGCTATGAATGTTACCGCGGCGCTCTGCGGACCCCGGAAGCAGGGAGAAGCGACCGTCTAGTTCCTATGACATCATTGTCGTGTGCGTGTGTGTGTGGGGGGGGGGGATGCTGTTAAAGGCGCATCTATGTCACTCAGCCTCTGCAGGCGGGGTGCAAACAGGCCATACTGTCAGATCCCAAGGGTGTGTCTGAGTCACTGACACATAGCCTTTTCAGCTGTCCGGGAACATCATTATCAGTTCATTTTTAGACTCTCTCTCTCTCTCTCTCTCTCTCTCTCACTCTAAATCCATCACATGAAAAAGAGCACAGAAGCAACCACACAAACAGACAAAAGAAAACACAGATAGATCAACGGGCCCGAGACACGCTATTCTGTCGAATAACTGCATGTCGAACGCACACACACAAGTGTGAATACATGCTGTTTCAGTCACTACATGTGTGATGGGAAGCGCTGATCGCTGAGATTCCCGCAGCCCCATTACAGCAAGTTCCTCTGGCCTGGGGAGGTGGGGGGGGTAGTTTTTTTTCAGCTGGCTGCATCCGGTCTGA
>JAODJW010000035.1:20580919-20599297 GCA_026777045.1 Hyperopisus bebe | reverse complement strand
CTTGGGGAGGGGGGGGGGGTAGCGGGCAGGCGGGCGGGGGTGCTGACGTCTTTCCTCCGTCAGCGTGGCCCACGTCTAGCACGACAGGTCGTACCGGAAAGCAGCGGCACCATCGTGACCGGCGTGGAGAAGCACAGAACACGCAGAGTCATGCTGCCCTCCCCCACCCCCCCACCCGACAATCTGTCACATCCGTCCGCATGCACGAGGACGGTCTGTTTGGGACACGCCAATGTGCGGCCGCCGGGGTGGGGCTGGCGTGGGTGGGAATGAGCCACGACGGGATCGTACCACCCGCTGCTTGGCCGGGGGCTCGGTCACGCCTCTCGCCGGGCCTCTGGGTGTGGTGACGGTATGTCATCAAGGAGCGTGACTCAGATGATGCGCTCCCAGTGTGCACCATGGGGAGAGGAGGCCATCAACCACACAGTGAAAGAAGATGATCTTGACGTAGCGGGTGCAGTGCCTCCTGTGACCACAGGGGGCGCTGCAACAGCTACGTCAAGCACAACCGCGCCAAGACAACAGTCAGCGTCCATCTCAGGCCCTCAGGTATCTGAGGACACCGACTGCCCCTTTGTGGACCAGCCCAGTACCACCCACAGGTTGTGGAAAAACAGCTTTTAAGAACCGGAAGATACATGCCACCCCCCAGCAACTCCTGAGAGAAAACATACCTAAAAATACTTATTACAGATATTTAGACAGCAAGCACAGATCACCAATACAACATAACATATTGTCCTATGACAATGGACTATTCTCCCAAAACAGAATGTCCTTGTTTATAAAATAGCACCGTAACTACGGCTGCAGAAACGCAGTATTGTCCTGGTACTCATGCCAGCTCTTTGCTCTTTCATTCCATTCATTCTTTTTCTTTTCATTCATTCGTTCCTTTTATCCTCCTTTCCCACTACTCCGGCTCCCCCTCTATCACTGCCACAGGATTCGCTCCCTTTATAACTTTCTTCTTTCTGCATCACTAATGCGAATGAACGTACTGTTCACACCTGCCACAAAAGGCTGTGTTATTTTTTTAACATTCCCTGCAGATGCTGACAGCGACTGAGGTTACCTGTAATGAGTCTGTTGATTTCTTTGGACTCTAAATATGGCTTTTTAGACTTATTTTGGGCATATAATGAGAAGACCCAGTTCCCTTGGGAAAATAAAAAATAATATGGATACATCTGCAGCGTTTCCTGCTTACTGAGTCCCCGCAAAGGTGACAGTCTTGAGAGGTGTCCTGCCCTTCCTGGATCCTTCAACTCTGGGGACATTTTCATCAATGCCAACAGCGGGTAAGGGGCAGGATCGGTAAGCGAAGGCAGGAGAGAGTGAGGGTGGAGCAAGGAGCTGCCTGGTGCGACGTTTTACCAAACACCAAACGCGGACCAGGAGAAAGGGAGCGAGACAAAGAGAGTGGGCGTGGCTTACTCCAGTCTTATGAGATTAAACCTCTAAGCGGGCTAAGAGACCACCATTTGGAAGAGAATAAGACATCATATTAATTATAGCAGTAGAAATCCACCCATCCATCCATCCCTCCATCGCAAGCGGATCAATGGCTAGACCCCCTGGGGCCAGGGCCGCAGCAGAGGAGTGACGAAGCAGCCGTCTACCGCCACATCGACTGGAACATGGCGCTCGAAGACAGGCGGGGCGTCGAGAAGGGTGATGAACCAATGAAAAGGCAGACAGCCTGGGCAGGGCGCTGCCTGTAAACACCGCGCTCGGGGGGGGCACTGGTCCTAGCCGGCCGGCTTGTTTACTCCTTCAAAATAGGACAGAAGGATAACAAATCAGTCACACGCTCTCTCCAAGTAGCCTCATTCTCCCACCCTCAGCCAAGCTGGCCCTACTGTTCCGCCCCTGGGCCAATATGAGCCAACTGTACTGCATTCACAAAATGGGACGCGAATGGGAACCCCTCCCCCCCCCGCCCTGAGAATGGTAGCGACCAGCAGACCCCTCCCCCATGCCGGCTAGGGACAGGCCAGAGGGGTGGGGCCACAATGAGGACGCGTGTCCATATTTGAAGCACAGACACCTTTTCGCTCGGCGACGAGCGGAAACAAGAAAGCAACGCGCCACCATCCGCTACGAGCTGGGAATCCCTGGAACGTCCGGCAGGTCCTGGAGATCGCGTCCAACTGGGGCGACGGCAGGGGGGCCGGAGACAGCGGGCGCCGACGGGGAGCGACAGACAGCACATTCACACCCTCGCCTGGCGCCCCGGTGCTTGCCTGGCATGGTAGGGGCACAGATATCCGGGACGGTGCGGGCGGACATTTGGCGACCTTCTGTCAACTCGGGATCAGACAGCGGAGGGGAGGGGGCATTTAAACAAAGCCCACCAGACAGCGGAAGCAGGTTGGGTTTTCCCGTGATAACAGCTCGAACCCATTGGACCGGGAGACCCTGGCAACAAGCATGTCATTCATTACTGCTCATTACATGCACTAATTAACCGAGCCAATGGATAATGAGCTCAGACAAAAGGACGTTACAGGTGTCCCAGCGTTGAAGCACTCTGAAAGCAGCCACCTCCGTTAACCGCTGCCTACTTATCGCCCACAATTATTTATTTAAGTTCAGCATTTTCCAGGAAATCAAACGTTTTGGCTGAGAGCAGAGACATCTGGTTCAGACAAACCGCACAGGGACACGACGGCGCCTCGCGGGCGGAATCGTCCCGGAAATGCGGGCCCGGTGATTAAGCACTAAGCAGCACCTCTGTCCTAAATGGGCCGTATTTATTAAGCGATCAATCAGATTTGATTTTTTTTTTTTTTCGTGTTTTCACAAGTAAGTTGTCAAAAAGCACTTTGCAGTGATTTGCAGTCATTTTTATACAAAGGATTAAAAGCAGAAGCAAAAAAATTAGCCATTAAAGGAGATGTAGTGCTACAGGAAAACAGAGTCCGTAAAAGAGTAAATGGCAAATAGTATAATAAATAATAGGCAAAAAGGACAGGATCATGCACAGGAGAATGAGGGCGAGCAATCATGTTAAGAAACTGGGTAATAATAATACATGACCTCCAAGGTCTGCTACAGCTGCCATCGTCACCCTCACTGGAGAGCACTGGAGAGTCCGGAACCTCCATCTCTCTGGTACTGACTGTGATGTCACTGTGTCTCCTATCTGTCATGTTATATATGTACGATAAGGGTCAAGTTTCATCATAGATCAGCTCGGTCACAAACACAGAGCACTCTCGACCGTGGGGGTTGCGTCTGCTAGAGCGAAAAACCACAGCAATCTCACTCCGCATGAGTGTGTGCGCGTGCAGGAGCTTCTGCAGGAGGTGACATCACCCTGGGCCATATAGATTAGAGCTTGATTTGTATCTCATGCCTGGAAATGGCCGCCTTCGAGTGGAGAGCCAATCGCGCCTCGTGGAGCTGCTGGGGTTTTCCAAACAGACCACTCCACTTACACCTGCATGTCAGTTTTGCTCCGGAGAAAAACAAGACTTAAACTAAAAGGGATCCACTGCTTTGGGGCTGTTCTTTTATGCTGTTTTCAAAGCTTTGCTGAGGCTGCATATGGATGCCGTGGTCAATAATCATTATCCCCAGCGAGAAGGAATCAGGGCATGTAAGAAGGGCACTGGGATGGCTTCTGAATTCTGCTTCAGGCTCAAGCCCAGTGTATCCCAGTCTGGTCCTTGGGGACCCATAGACAGTCCTCGTTTTTGCTTCCCCTCCAGCTCTCAGTAGGGAACTGGGAGGAAGCAGAAATGTGGACTGTCTGGTAGGGGGCTCGGAGGGAGCAAAAACATGCTGGGAAATATTACTGTATCCACATCAGAGGCCCCATAACTGGCTGTATGGACAGTAATGCAGGGGATCGATGAGATTAGCATTGACTTTTTCCCACTGTCTCTCTCTGCCTCTTCCTGCCCTTAACTCCCTGGCTATTTTCAAAGCAGCGACGCATCCTAAATGAGAATGTTAGGCCTAATCTTGGTCTCCACCTTTAAACATGATACTCTACCAAAGATTCATGATAAACCTGGAAAAAAGAGGAAATCAATTGAAAAATCTCTGGCTTTTAATATAAAAATCAAACATCAAAATCTAAAAAATACACATACACATTCAGCAAAAACCAGAACATAAATGTTGATGTGAGGGTGTGTTTTTTAAGAGCTAATATCTTGCTTGAGGTGCATGATACATACTTTCTTAAACGATCTTAATGTTATTTTTGGGTGGAGTTCCCCTTTAAATACGGAGCGGCTCCTGGGGATTTTAAAATCTAGGCTACAGACCTCACTGCGCACGGAAGCGGAGCCAGATCGCAGCGTCCCTTGTCGAGGATCGATTTTCCGCTACCAAAATGCTGAATACGCACTTTTTGTTTATTCTGTCATACCTTTTGCCACAGTGACACAATTTTTAAAAAAAAATGCCTCCGGGTTCACGAAATCTTTTTTAAGAAGCTCAGAGCGGTATCTATGCCATTTACCAGTAAATCCAGTTCATGCTGCACGGTAAATTAAGCTTCCCTAACAACTTCATCATCTTCCCCTTATTCTTTCAAAAGCCCTGGGTTACTAATAGCCACAAATTCTGCAATGGCCAACGCACCGCAAAAATTCGTCCTTTGTTGTTAAAATTGACAGCAGACCTGAGCCAGCATTAGAATAAAAAGTTAGCGGGTAATTTTTTGACAAACTTTAACAGGTACGATTGAATTTGGACCAAAATGTGCAATTTTATAGGTTTACATCGGAACGCTGAGGACTTTGAGGACAGCGCCAGCGCTCCCCCCACGGCAGCTCCCCCAGCTGGCGCGGATGCCGTGCGCGCTCCCTTTCAGCTTCCAAATCCCGCACCCCCGCTGCATTCATGCCGGAATCCATGTGCCGGAAATGAGCACAAAAGCAACTCCTCTCTGGAAGTCACACACGGTCAATATTACGGAGGGACCGGTACCAGAACCGTATAGGATCAGTGCAGGTCTGCCTGCATGTAACTACCAGCACTGCGCTCAAGTCACATACCTGCACAGGCTGACAGTGAGCCTTTACTGCAAGGTGCAAGTAAACCTTCCACGGAAAGTCTATGCTTGAAATAAATGTTGCTCTTTGCAGTTTTCAGACAGGCTATTCAGCAGTAAACACAACATCGTGCATGCACGACATGAATGTGATATTGTACGGGCCTGAGGCAGTGCTATGATGCTGTACTGACTGCGTGTTTGATGTCTTATGATTAGTGCCCGGGAGCGGCATAAAGCCGTCTGTAAACCTTTTTGTGTGAAATAAGATGATATCGAGTACCTCTTGGGGAGACCTGAGCCGACCCGTCCCTTGCAAGCCGTATATTTGTTTAGGCTCTCATTTCAGGAGCACAGCGCGTGTAGGGACTTTTGTGTATTGTAATGCTGCGGAAGTAAGGAAGGAAGAGTTTACACGGAGCTGAAAGGGAATAAAAATGAAGGGAAAAGTGGAGACATGCATGCCCACGCCACCGGAAGATAAGGGTTTAAGTGTTAATGCCCCTGAGCGGTGTTTGGGGCACTTTGCAGACCCATTAATCCAGCAATACCCACCGGGCCAGGCACGTAACTAAACAAAGACTACATAAATGTATTGGGGGTTATAATGACTTTGAACCGCAGCGCATCTAAAACGTGAGCAGGGCGAGCGGCGTATAGACTCGCCGGCGGACAGTCGCCCTCACACGTGACCAGCTTCACAGGCACGAGCTCGTGTGTGACATGGCACGCATGTGTGCGGGCACGAGGCTGTGTATGACATGCATCCCGCCCGCCTTGTTTACATTTTCATTCATGGAAGCGCACACGTCCAAAAAGAAGTACAGCCTCAAAAAAAGTCAGAGCCAAACCACTGCGGGTGCACGTTAACCCACTCCAAGTGAGATGTCAGAACGACAGGGAGTAAAAACAATAGCTCATATGACCCTAACTACAAGCCTATCTATCACAGTACAAGTTATATCAATACCTTACTGACGACATGCATAAACCTTGACTCGCGATTGCAGGAAACAAATCATTGTTCCCTGCATGTACCGGCTTCTTCTGCACATCCAGAATGTATAACCTTAGATGTTCACGGCACTCGCGCTGACCCAGTAGACTTCGCATGAATGTCACCGTGTATGCTCAGTGACAACAAAGAGGAACCATTACTTACCTTTCCTAGGACTCAGCATCTAAGCAGTCCCACTGTCCATAACGCGCTTCAGTCATCCAGCGTCCGAACCGTACCTTTGAATATAATTGCCTCATATCTATCAGCAATACCCGCTCACCATCCTGCAGCACCGTCAGTGATCCGTTTGGCACGATGCACCCGATCGCCTCCACAAGCTCCAGAAGCTCAGAGCTTGAAACAAAGGCAACCACAATTCGTATGCAGGAACTTATGTTCTATTAACCATTAATAAGAAAAAGACAAGGCATCGGATCTTAAAAATTAACGAATATGGCTACTCGTTGCATTTTTAATGTTTGTTTTAAAACTGCAATATTCTCGATCACAGACTCCGCCTCGCCTCAGATTCCTAATCCAGGGGTTGTCCGTTTAGTCTTACTTGGACCAATCGCCCAAAGCGCGGAAACCTCGTTCATATGGAGCGTACCATCCTCCGGAAGAGCGCGTGCTGTGGAGAGGGATGCGGGTAAAATCTGGGGAAAAGGAGGACAGGCGCGAGACTATGCCGGGATCAGCCACACGCACACACACACTCGCGCGCGCGCGCGGAATATAACACAGCGGCGAGTTTGCTTGCGTACAGTCCACATTTAGTATAAGGTCATGAACAGAAATTGAAGACCTGCTGAGCAATTTATAGTAGAAAACTGCTTTGAGTTCGGGAGTGAAACGAAAATTGAATTGAACTGAAAGAGTTTTTCGTGTTTGCAACTAGTCGTAGCACCGTATAGGCCAAATGTGTTTGGTTGACGATGGGTTCAAGTATATTCTTGAACCGTAAACACAATGCACGATTAAGTTATGGAAACGTTCGAAGTGTCCTGTTTTCCTGATGTTCCCTTAATGTCATCCCACTACTATAACTTTGAATAATAATGTATTAAAAAAAAACATGGTAGAGCAGCGGGTAGTACTGGATTAGTGATGCCAAGGTCGTGGGTTCAAGGCTGGACTGTGTGTTTGCAGTGTCCACATATTGCACTTATTGCATTTATTATAAAACAACATTTTTCAATGATATTCAACAAGTCTGCCACCTTATCATGTCTCCAAAGAAGTTCCAGTGCAAGCGTGCAAAGTTGCGTAATAAATGTTTACATAGCCTAGGGTAGAGTGAAGGACAATCCCAAACACAACCAAGACAAATGACAGCATATTTGTAAAGTCTCCATCACAGAGGCCAATGTATCTAGATGTATCGCCAAAGATCCAATACGTTACATATGAAGCAAGTACTAATGTGGTAAAATATGATTCACCACTATTGTGATGTAATGCAATTTAACATGATTTGATTGAACAAAAGGTGATGTGACAAAATACGATGTGATGCAGAAGAATATGATGCTATGCAAGTCAATGTGGTACAGTTACAGAAACAGTTTACAGTCAGGTAATCAATCTAAATATAAAACTATTGGTTAAATATTATTAGTCACATTTCTAAATAATAAAGGCATAGGGTCTCTACTAATAATAATATATTAACAAATTGAATTTTACCAATGCAAAGATGTTGTATCCGGTGTGCACTTTTGCAATCGGGTCAATCACATTGTGAATTTTTATGCACCAATGCGAATCAGTAAATCTTACCATCCCTAGCAAAGCTTCTCTTGTTTACCTCTTCAGATATAAAGTGTGTCCCATTGGTTCCAAGAAATCCCTGTGCACTTGGGTTCTTCTCTTACACTCGTGCACTTTGTGTCTTACATCATCATACGTCACCAAAGTGTATGGCATCCCAGTGCGCTTGCCCTTAAGTGTGTTGAATGGGACAAAGTCACAGTCTCCATTTTCTGATGCTGCTGTGCTTCACATGAGCTTCATTACGTGCCTTGGGAGGAACGTTGCACTCGCTACAATCTTAAGCAAGTTCTGAGTGCATCCACGCTGCTGCTAAAACATGGCTTTTCTGGGAAACCCCGGAGAGTTCTGCTCCACCATCGCCCAGATGACAGCTCGCCTGTCTATCAGGCACTTGCTGCAGACACACCCTTACACTGCTATTGTAATGGTGATCCCGCTGTTTTTGTAAGAAAAACACATCGATAATAATAAGAATAGGTGGCAGTAGCAAAGATGCAAACCCATTGTGGACTGACAGGGAATCACAATCCCAGGATAGTGTCAGTGCAAGTAAATAAAACTGGACTCAGTCTCATAAGAGCAGTGTGTTCAGTCATCAGTGGTGACGGACCCAGACTTATCCCCCTAGATCACGATCGTAGGAAGAGTAGAGCATAAACCCCAGGATTAGTAAACAACGGCACTGATAAAGGGAGTGGCATGGTGACACAATGGTTAGCACCAGAGTTCGAGTCTCCACCTTGGCTCCACGTGTGTGGAGTTTGCATGTTCTCCCCATGTCATCAGGTATACTCCAGCACCCCCCCCCCCCAGCTCAAAAACATGCTGAGGTTAGTTGGAGCTGCCAAATTGCTATAGTTGTGCATGAGTGTGTGTGTGTGTGTGTGTGTGTGTGCCCTGCAATGGGTTGGTGCCCCATCCTGGGTTGTTCCCTGCCTTGTGCCTGTAGCCTACAGGATAGGCTCTGGACCCCCTCTGCAACTCCGAATACAGAAAATGGATGGATGGATAAAATTGAATGTAAGTAATAAGGGGTGGGGGTATAGAGGAGCTCTTTTCTTGGCTTGTAAGGGGAATTCAAGGATGAAAACCTAAGGGAGGCTCTGACAGTGGATGTGACTCTGATCAAAGCAAAGCACCTCATTGTTGATTCTCAGCCACAATACCTGTAATGACTGCCAGATACGCCCTGCTGTACCAGATCTGAACAGACAGACACCTCTACAGGCATCAATGTGCTTCATTTCATGATGGATGCCAAGCCACGATGCACATTAACCCAGTGGAAAATTAGAGACGCCGGTCTGCTTACAAAACACATTTTGGACCAATGGAACAAGCATTATTTACTCGACACTAGTTTTCGAAGGATTAGAACTGTGTTGCTTCGAATTAATTGTGAACAAAACAACAAAAATAGTAATTTCATAACTTATTTCTAGTACTTATAAAACTACTGTTACAATAGTATCTTAAATACGTCCAGATTAAACTTTTGAACATACAAGAAAATGAATTTCCAGATGTATTGAGTGTTTTCTGGTGGATCAAAATAATCTAGATTTTTAGATCTCTACTACAAAAATACAAACACAGACTCCTGTATCTCTGGTACAGCGGCACTTTGTACAATGTAGCTCAGTCTATGATGTATATTAGATTGTATTGGCTATCAGGGGTCATTAAGAATTTCTTTTTTTATTGTAGAACAGTAGTTTTGTCCTCATATTATCTCATCAGTAGTGTTAATATACTTTGGACGGCTGAGGTTTTGTTTACCACAATAATCTACAAAGAGCAGGCAAAAACAGAAAATAAGCTGCAGATATACTACATTTTCAAGCATAGTACTGAGGCGGCAGCCCTGCGGCAGTAAGATAACGGTGTGAGGGAATAAGCATGTGCTCCTCTGTCACCCAGGGCTCCCGGATACCTCGCTAAGCAGTTTTGTGCATCGAGCCTTTGAACTATCTTCAATGAGCGCAAACGGCACAGGCGTCTTCTCGTATCACCACTAGCTATGAACTTTTAAACTCACCGTCATTCCCCAAAAGTCGCAGGAATTTCACAGTGGAACTTTATTATTGTAACATGACGGGTTGCCAGGTCTCCGGTTCCAATATTCTTATATAATTACATACATTCCTCTGTAATTGCAGTGAGCCTGGAGCCCATCACAGGAAAAAAAAAACACTGAGAAACTTTATATGGAGTGCCCAGGCAGAAACACACATGCATGAACACCAGCTATGGGCAATTTAGGGACACTATTTGGCTAATCACATGTTTCTGGGGAAAAAATCTCCCACAAACACTGGAGGAACGCGCATGCTCTTCATTAGAGATTTAGACTCTGTATGTTGTTGAGGGTCAGATGGGTGGACATTCTTCATTACTCATAAGAACAGAGCCACAAACACAAGTGAAATACATAATTTATTATCTTTGTTGTTGTTTTTGTAAGGTATTAACATTCTGAAAAGTGCAAGTCATCCCACACAGTTTCTTCAGCTTATAAAAAGCCTTCGCCGTGGTGTGCAGAGATAAAGGATGTGGTGTCGCTATCAAAGATGTCCATTTCCCATAAATTACCGTGCCAAAAATCCTTATAAAACAACGAAAAATTCAATTCACAATCCGTTAATGTATATTATTTATATAAACAGGTTTCTTGGTTACAATTCAAATAATGACGAACATGGCTTCTTTAACAAGAATCGAGATGTTTCATTTTATATTCAAAAAATCATTTAACAAGGCTTCTGTTCTGTTAATCAGACCCCTTACAGCCTGGGTCCCTAACGCAGGCTCTCAAACTCACACATACCACAGCCCACTCAGCCTCTTTACATAGCAGCACACTGAATAGGCCTTACATTCTCTGTAATTACAACCTGTTCGGGTTTACAAAGAGGACGGGGGAGGGAGGGAGTGTTCCAGGATGACAGTTAGAGTCTTGAAAGTTTCATGACTATAGTCCCTTTTTTCTCCTCCTCCTCTTTTAAAATGCACACAGTGTGCCAAAAATACTCCGACCGCTATTCACAGAGAAGCAACATTTGACTTGTGTCGATACTAACCAAGTTTATCAGTCATTCACCGTGGTATTTGCAGTCCCTTATCAGCAAGTAGAGTGTTTCTGTCGGCCCCGTGTCATATTTTGAGCCACTGCAGTAGTCACTCCAATTTAAGACTCCCCTTCTGAAAAACCCGTCCCCAGGTGATGAGCCAGTGGACCAAGATTTGGTTGACGGTGCCACAGAACTGTCCACTAAACATAGAATGTGTATATTCGATTTCTTTCTTTCCTTTTCTCCCCCCGTTCTGTATCTCCCTCTATTTATGTTGTATGTATCACAACACAGCCCTGTAAAGCGCTTTGGGACAACTTTGTTGTGAAAGGCGCTATATAAAAATAAATTGAATTGAATATATTAGCATGCAAAAAAAATAAAAAGCAAAAGATCACAGAATATATGGGAGATCTGTGTACGACTCACACAGCATCCAAGAACATGCAAAAATGTCAGGGGAGGAAAAATGTTCTACATATCAGTGCATCCAGTTAACAGAGATCTGCACAGGCATGGAGAGAGCAGAGCAGAGAAACTTTATTAATTCCCTGTGGGGAGATTCTCTTTTCGCTTTGCCCCATCTTGTTCTCCACGAGATACAATTGCAGTTGAGAGCCAGCTTGCGGATCACACAGAAGTGGCAGTGACCATGCGATCAGCGCATGGCACCACGTTTCGGTCCCAGTCCAGAACATAAACATAAACTTTCTCCTGTCTCGCAGGAAGGTGTTACCATCAACATGGGAACATGCCCAACACATGCGTGACAACCCCTCTACACCTCAGAGAACCTGTGTAACCTCAAATAATAATCACCACAACAATGGTACTTCAATCTACTTCAATTGAAAGCAGATTAAATTCACCCCCCCCCCAGTCCAAAAACATATTGAATAACCAAACTGCCCATAGGTGTGCATGTGTGCCCTGCGATGGGTTGCCACCCCATTCTGGGTTGTGCCCTGCTGTGCTCCTGTACCCTGCAGGAGGGGTTCCAGACCCCCCACGACGCTGAGTAGGATAAGTGGTTACAAAAAATGAATGGATGGATTTTGAAAGTATAAGTCTGCTCTGGAGAACACACACACTGGGAGAATGATAATAGATACTTCATTGATCCCCATAGGGAAATTGTATTTACACCTCCCCCAACTTGCTCTTTGTAGATTCAGCTGGCTGTGAAGGACAGCCACCTATTGGGGTACTCAGGGAACTGTGGGTTAAGGACCTTGTTCAGAGACCCACAGACCTGCCAAGGCTGGGTTTAAACCAGTGACCTTCTGATTACAGACACTCAGGCTTAGCCCACAGAGCCACACGCTGCCCCTGAATGATGTGTCCCACCCCCCAGTGTTAACCAAGGCCAGGAGTGCCCAGCCCTGCTCCTGGAGATCTACCCCCCACAGAGCTTAGGTGCAGCCCTAAATCAACACACCTGATACAAATAATCAGGCTCTTCAGTAATATCTCAGTATTAGAGCCACCTTAGCTTCAACATAGCTGACTCTAATACTGAGACGCTACTTTAGGGCCTGATTATCTGTATCAGGTGTGTTAAATAAGGGCTGAGGCTAAGCTCTGGGGGGGTGGGGCAGCCATGACCTAGATGCTGACTGACACCTCAATAAACCCACCCACCCACCATGCGGCTTAAACCCTCATTTCTCCCATCTATACCCTTCCACTTAACAGGCTAATGTCTGCTTGCTAATTGATCCTCTGGAGACATCTATGGGGGGGGGCATATGGCTTAGTGGTTTAAGCTTCCGGGTCTGTGATCGGAAGGTCACTGATTCAAGTCCCATCGTCACGTCTCCGTTGGGCCGTTGAGCAAGACCCCTAATCCCCAGAAAAGCATGCATCTGTATGTGTGAATCTCAAAGGAGAGCAATATGGGATATGAAAAGAACCATCCCAGCGTACTTGTACAAACAGCAAATAAAGCATAATTTCAATTTAGTTTCAGGCCATGTGAGGGGGAGTGGTGGTGATCATTCAATAATTAAATGCTGATGGACGTTAGGTCATGGCTGGGCTAGGAAGCAGTTCAAATCTCCCCGGTCAGGATGCTGTGTTCATTCCAAAGCACCGGAGGCTAAAACAGCAGTTTTAAAACCTTAAAAGCAGGAGATACTGGCTGATGAAGGGTTATTCTGTGGACAGACTACAAGATAAAAGGCTCTCTAGAGAAATACCTAGCACAAATTCCTTAATAATTAGTCAGCCCTCACCAGCTGGGCTCATTCACGGCCAGCACGCCTGTCGCTGCCCTAGAAGCCCATGCAGAGTAGGTCCTATTTATAGCAGGATAGTAGATCTGCTGACTCGGACCATTTTGGTGGCACTGCAGAGAACTGCAGTCATTCATAAGTGGAAGATTCAGGTTGTTGTGTAAGGAACACAACAGCAGGTATACATGTAGACCATTTCAGGTTACAACATGACAGCCACGGGCTGCAGAGCTGTGCAAGTAGATCACCCCCTGCAGGCCTGGAGGGTGTACTTCCGTATGACAATATAACCACGTGAACACTTTCTCCAGAATTTTTTAAAATATGAAGATAAAAGATCTGTCCCTCAGAATCATAATGCGGTGCTATAACGTAATTATTTGGACTAATTACTTGGCTCCCATAAGTCCAGGGCTCCTGATTGAACGCCCGACTGGCTGATTAATCTCGATTTGAGAAAGCAGCGCTCGACATGGGACAAACGAGCCAAATCAAATTAAAAGTAACACATCTGACTACTTAATTGCAAACACCAGTGACCGAATTTCTATCCCGTAACTTGGGCGTGCATCGTATACTTGGTTAACTGCCCATGAAACCTCATTAGTTAAGGCAACTTAACTACGAGACAACGTCCTTTCCTGAATCAGAAGCCAGAACCTAAATGTTAAGATTTTAATGAATAAAATATTAAAACCACAGGATGGTTCCGGTTCCGTATCACCAAATACCAGCGAGACTCGCGCATCCCAAACAGATACCACGGAAATACCCTAAAGGCGACGAAATCTTTTCCGTTTTGCATTAGCGCTATGACTTCGCTACCGTAAATACGTTGTTAAGCTATGTTTGGGAAATAATGATAGTCACTGTTTAAGAATAATTCCCAGCAATTATCCACTGCCTCACCGTAATGAGAGACGCACGAACGCATGCATACTAAATGTTATTTAGTGGCGCTGGCATAAGTAACTATGTACTATGATCCGGTACAGCCTACTCTACAAGGCGAACACAGTTCGCCATTCTGGCAACATTGTCTTTTACAGGGTGGGTCGGGAAAACTCATTAATATTCACAAAAGAATCGGATTGGCCAGTGAATGCTTTAGACTGCCAGTTAACTGGCTAATCAGGTAGCGTTATAGGAATATTAAGGTAGCAAAGGTCGATGGGAGCACGTTCACCGGCCAATCAGATAGCTTCTCTCATGAATATAAATGTCTTCCCAAGCCACCCTAAAAATTCTATAAAATTCCCATTCCTTTTGAAAGTCACTTGATATCATCCTCCGTTTCATGAGAAACTGCTGCACAAGTTAATGGTCATCTCTGGCATAAGAAAATTTCTTCCGCCTTCTACTGGCTGGTTTTTGGTCATTCCCAGTGTCTCCAGCTTCACCTTCTTCTTGTGTACTGCTGTCTTAGAAATTCTGAACCTGGAAGCAACCCGCTGCTCAGCGTATCCTTCTGCCAGCAGAACCACGATTAAGCCAGGATTTAAAATGCAGATTTGTTTAAAAATATAGAGTAGTCTCTTAATTTTTTTCCTTGACTATATATATATGTAAGCATGAGGCAGGTGAATCGTAACGATTACGTGATCTAGAGCACGTTACGAATACTTCGCGAAAAATCGCGAAAGGTATTTAAATTGAATTAAAAGGCAAATAGAACTGTATTCTTACTTGAAGCTGTTTTACCTACGTAATAAAAGTGTTCCTTTTGTATACTGTTATCTTGGTGCATGTGCTGTTGGTTTTTGATTTTGTAACACCTCTGGTTGTATATGTATGCTGTTCTTTAACATGTATGCTGTTCTTTAATTTAGCAAATTTTAAAAAACGGCATTTAAATTTAAGGGTGGGAGAAAACACTCTTTTTGGGGATTTAGTTCACCTAAAATATTTCTTCCCCAACTCAACGCCAACTTCGAGTCGAGTTTGAGTAAAATAGATCTGAAACATTTGTGTTCCATTATGTCAAAAACAGCACATTGCTTCAACAGTGTTCCTTAGTTATTCTTGTTTGTTAAAAACGCAAATGTAACAAACTAGTTCATCACATAGCGAGCTACCAAGTCCTCACGTCCAAAAATCCAGCTGCATCATATTTAAAGTCACTGCACATGTAGATCATATACTACACCAGTAGATGGTGGACTTCAGCCATGACCGAGGGTCCCTCGCCCAGAGCGAGAACGAGAGACTCAGTGACTGTTCTAGACCATTCTAACTGGGGGGGGGCAGACTGGAGCCAGTTATTCTGTTAGGAGGTGCAGATGTATTTGACCTTAATGCCCTCCAAGTATTACTTGGATTGCCAGCATTAAGAAACAAAATCTTTTCTTTATGCAATGCTCTGATGTCACATTTTTTTAGTCCTGAAGGGCAAAACACACCAACAAATACAAAAACACAACAGCAAATACAAAAACACACTAACAACAATTATGCTTGCTGGGCTCCACTATTCGTATCCATCTCACTGGTGCTACAGTACTATACCTTTGGAAATGTTAAATATAAAAAAGGGAGACAAAGAAACTCTGGTTAATAAAATAGCGAGAATATGCCATACCTTAAATGCCAGTCTGTTGCTCTATTTGAGTGAGAATTTTCTGGAACTTGAAAAATAAAGCCGCATGTACTGACCGCGTCATTCCTAGCGACAGATGGAGGTTTGTTCCATACTGTGCCTTTAAATATGGGTCAATGAGAAATTTCTTAAATCACAATCACTTGACTTACATGCATCATAGAACTTTGTGAAAGTTAAATTCCTGTGCTACAGTTGCAGGGGAGGGAACATGTGCATGGGGGGCAACAAGACAAAACAGTATAAACAGTGCAATAAGAGATGGGACAGTGCAATGTGGGGAGTGGAACAATAAATATATCCAGCACACTTAAGTTTGTGCAGGTTAGGCAAAGTGCAAAGACCATTGATAAAAGTGCAAATAAAAATGTAAACAGTACACCCAAAAGTGTGAAATTCCCCATCTTTTTTGGCAAGGGAATAGGTTCTACCGGTAGTAACAGACATGGCAGTGGTTGACCTAGTGAGCTATTATAAGAACACAACAGCAAATTAATCAACATCGAAACAAATAAATTGATCTGCAATTTATCTATAAACGTTAATGTTACAACCCAGAACAAAGTATTGGCTTAACGTTGCCATAACATGTTGAAATTAAGATAATGATAATATTGTAACACCGGGGGGACTGGGGCGTCTCAAGAGTAACAAAGGACAAGGAGACTTGCTTGCCAGGATAGAACACATTCTTTATTTGCAGTCCGTAACAGGACTACAACAGGCACTCGACAAGCACCAAGTCATCTAACACCATAGCAGAAACACAAGGAAGTCAGATGCCGAACTGTATGGTACACACACAGTGGGAGAGTTATACACAGCTAAGGACATGCAAGGATTGTACAAGATGAACATAAGACATTTGCTGGTGTGATTTTGTTTTTGGTGGTGTGTTTTCATATTTGCTGTAGCATTTTTGTATTTGCTGGCATGTTTTCATATTTGTTGGTGTGCTTTCATATTTATTGGTTTGTTTTGCCTTTCAGGGCTTCTGTACATTTTACAGCTTTTTTTAAAAAAAAGTAACTTACTCTAATTTCTTGTTTAGGCTTCGTCCACACTAATCAGGGCAGGTGATGGAATGGCCCTTACGGATGACACTGCAATTGTGACCCGCTGGGCTGGCTACTTTGAGAGGTTGATCCTCCATCTAGGACGTTAGACATTTCTGGGTCCACGGTTCCCAAAGCTGATCCTCCAATCAGCTGTGAACCACCCAATCTCACTGAGATTGCACGTGTGGTGATTCAGCTGGGGGCAGGGAAGGCCACAGGGATCTGTGCTATCCAGGGTGAACTTCAGGCAATCTTTGCTTCCATTTGGGAGTCAGGTATCATCTCAACAGACTGAAAAATGGAAGTTGTAGTCCCAATCTGCAAAGAGAAGGGTGATCACCTGGATTGCGGAAATTTCAGGGGAATAACACTGCTGTCAGTGCTGGGTAAGGTCCTTGCTAGGGTCACACTTAAAAGGATCCATGATCACATGCTTGCCAGTCAGCAACCGGGGCAGTCAGGTTTTACGCCTAAGAAGTCTACCATCGACCACATCCTGGCACTGAGTGTTCTCATCGAGCACAAGCGTGAATATCGGCAAAGGTTCTTCGCAGCCTTTGTCAATTTTCATAAAGTGTTTGATTCAGTTGATGGAGTTGCCCTGTGGGACACCCTGAGACTTTGCTGGGCGTCATGGCCGGCCTGTACACTGATACTGTGAGTGCTGTGCAAAGTGGAAGGAGAACCTCAGCGTTCTTCCCAGTTGATCCTGGGGTTCGCCAGGGGTGTGTTCTTGCTCCTACTCTGTTCAATGCTTGTATGGACTGGGTGTTGGGCAGGGTCGTGGGGTCCAGCAGCTGTGGGACATCTGTTGGTAAAGAAAGATTTACCGATCTTGACTGTGCCGACGATGCTGTGATCTTCGCAGAGTCAATGGAGGCTCTGATCAAGGCTCTCAAGAGACTGAATGAGGAGTCTGAGTGTCTGGGATTGTGGGTGTCCTGGATAAAGACCAAGATCCCTGCCTTTAATGACTTCCTAGGCACAGTCATCAGTAGTGTGTCTGTCTGTCGTGAGGATGTCGACCCGGTTCAGAGATTTACTTACGTTGTCAATACATTGTTTCAGGTTTGAAGTTGTGCAATGTTGTTTCTAAGAAAATGTGTTTTTTCACGCTCCTGAAATAATGGATTTGGGGAGATTTTGCATCGGACAGGGATGATATGTCCCACATGTCAGCCACATGCTGTCGTGTCAGGAAGTCAACATGATTTAAGCCCAAAAACACCACTAAAATGTCTCTGTATATGTGCTCTGGGGAATTACAGCATGAGAGCAACAGACTGATGACTGCTGACGAAACTGTTGCTAGAGAGATGAGTTTCAATCGTTAGAGCCCAGGCAGCGTTTGATTAACACTGCATGGTAAGGATTCCAAACTGACAAATCAGAACAGGCCTGGGGGGTGCAGATGATGGCAGCCTGCCATAAAAAAGTCTGCTGGCAACACAGTCAGCACGGTGTTCTTTGCAACCAACTTCAGGACAATGGCAGTGCATGGGAGTGTGTTTGTGCTGCTTCTTTTGTTAGGTTGCAGCTGTGAAGCTCAACAGACGTTAGGGTTTCCGGCAAAGACTGCTCAGCTACTGACTGGCTATCTGGCTAAGCAAGGGGCTCCCCAGTCTGCGGGCT
>JAODJW010000035.1:20561790-20575494 GCA_026777045.1 Hyperopisus bebe | reverse complement strand
TCAGCTGTTCAAACCCAGGTGTGAGGACTCTTCAGTCAATCAGTCCTCTAATTAGTAATCTAATTAGGGAGTTGCAGTGAAAACCCGCATACACACCGGCCCTTTGTGGATAAGATTGGCCACCCCCGCCCTAAACCATTGTAATAGGTTAGAATCCTGCACCCTCCCCACATGATTTTAAAATGATACAATTTATTTTCATGTAGACTAATACGCCCCAGACCTAATTCACTAATAAGGGCCATCTCATCCCTTACACTGAATAACTTTTTTTTGACCAGCTGATAGCACCAGAGTTCCAGTTCTTGGGCTGCAGCCTCCATACACACATTGTGAAGAGATAAAAACCACCATTTTCCCCTTAAAATAGTTGCATAAAATAAATGCCTAGAATGTAATACCTTATCCTAAAGATATCCAAGCTTATCTAAACCACAAAAAAAATTCAGGTGACATACTTGTAAATGGGTGCAGCACGGTGGTGCAGTGGTTAGTGCTGCTGTCTAACTGCGAGAAGGTCCAGGGTTGGGCGTAGTTCCTTTCTGTGTGGAGTTTGCACGCTCTCCCTGTGTTTGTATGGGTTTCTGCCAGGGGCTCCAGTTTCCTCCCACAGTCCAAAAGTGTGCTTGATAGGTTAATTGGTGACTCAAAATTGGCCCTGCGTGCATGTGTGTGCTCTGCAGTGTTGGTTCCTGCTTGCACCCATTGTTCCCAGTATAGACTCTGGTGCCCCCACAACTCCAGTTTGGATTAAATGGTTACAGTGATGGCTGGCTGGATACTTGAAAACTTCTAACATATCTTCTACCTTTGTTACAGTTTGGGTTCAAAATTACTACATGGTCACTTCAAAGGATTTTCGTTTCCTTTTAAGAAAGTTTGTGTGTTTTTTGTCCATATAAACATCCTAAAATTAAAAATGTCTTGTATAAAATATGACAATGTGTCCAAAAGAGATTGAAGCTTAAAAAATAGATTAGATAGATAGATAGATAGATAGATAGATAGATAGATAGATAGATAGATAGATAGATAGATATGCATATTTTGTAACTTTGCACTCTTTGGGTGAAACTGACCAACATCATAAACTATGATTTTCATACCTAAAATGTGATGTGAGATCCAAGATTATACAAAGTAACTGTACTGAAACGGACAGTGTTTAGATATTTTTCTCTCAGTTTGAACAGGCTGTCGGGTCAAGCCGAATTAATCTGATCACAGGCTGAATACGTTCCCAGGCTATCACAACTAACTCTCCCCACCCCCCCCGCTCCCCAGGGGTTGCTTGGCAGTGACACAACAGCCCATCTGTTCAATGCTGTTCTTAAGCCTGTAGACCCGTGAAATTGCACGGTGAGGAGGTCATTAATTGTCATGTACAATTTACATCACTATTACTTTACAGAAAGGCTGAAAATGGATACAGACAAAAAAAAATTGCTCCCAAAACACAGAAACTCAGGAATCCACAAAAATTATTAATGCAAGTTTGTGTCACATACTGCAAAAAGAACATTAATCCTTACATGATGTTTTGCTGTATTCTTACAAATAGGGGATTTTGCATTGTGGTTGTGCAATGTTTAATACTCTGTCCAGTGGTCACGTTTATGTTTTCTGTAATAGTTACATTTTAAAATCCAACATTTGTTGCTACTATCCTTACTGAAATCAGAAAAGCATAGTTTCCATGAATATACTTTGGACTGATATACTGATTTCATATATTAATACTGGGGGCCACGAAGAGAATGTACCCAGCAGGGAAATAAGTTTTGTCAGGGAAATAATAAGACTGCAAGAATAAATCAAAGCAGATCAAACATCCAACTCATTCTAAGAACAGGAAACTTACACAGTGTGGCTATTAAGAAGCATCACCTATACAAAGGTCATACCTGATTGGGTGTGAAAGTTACCTTATGAAGTGAGTTTGAACAAACTTCGCAGAACGAGGGGGGAGCTGGTTTTGCCAAGACAGGATCTGATGGGTCATTCTCGGTTCAGGACAAATTTTATCTGCTTTAACCATCATAGATCCCATCACAGTGTACAGACACATTATGGAAATACATAAATCCAAAATGTTTAGATTGAAACATTGTTCATATGATCAGATGTTGCATTCCTTGGATCTGAAGACTATTGGCAATAAAAATATTGGGTAGAATCTCGTACCAACCAACTAAGATCCACATTGAATTTTACTTCTAGAGACTTAAATGCTTTTTTCAATTACTAGCAGCTGAGCTGCATAAAAGCAGATTCAAACCTTCAGGCAGAATGCACAGTTCATAATCCCTTAACACGGAGGCTTTGAATATGTTGAAACTTTACTAACAGTTCACACATTTCGGAATGGTAGGATTTAATCTCATTTAAGTGCTTGATAGAATGTAAAGCCTTTGCCCTACTTATCTGGTAGGAAAGAAAATTACTATGTATTAACAGCATTAGTCGTACAATTGGCTTAGACTGGCAAGACTCGTCACTTGACATTTGCATTGTTAACGTTTTTTCTCGCTTCTTTTAAAATCTGGTACATATTGTCCAAGCGTGTGAGGGCAGAAATTTGAGAGTCTCTAGGAGGCGTTACTCGGCCCTGTTAAGTTATGGAAGTAACCTGGTTCTCATCCAGGCAAGATCGAGGTGTTCTGGGAGTCCTCCCCCCCCCCGGCACACCCCTAAGAGCGACATTAAAAGAGCCGGAGGTGACGGACCCCCAGCAGTCCCGTTATAAATCGTCCAACCGCGGACACTTTCGGAAGGCTGTATATTTATTTTTAGTGGAGCAAACGACTGAAACCTACGCCTGATCGCCCTTCTGAAGTTTAAGTCAAACAGTGATCATGGCCATTTCTCAGAAATCAGCTGTACTTTTTAGCAGGAGGTTGCTGAGACGATCAGAAAATGCCTTATTTTTGCTCGCAGCTGCACATGACCACAGACTTTATTCGAGCCGGTCAGTGCCTGAGCTGGAAGAAAATGTTCTGGCTGGGAACCTGGCAGCCAAGCCGGCGCCGGCGAAGGAGGATAAAGACAGTCGGGTAAAAAGCATCAAAGAGATGCCGGGACCTAGCACAGTGAGTAACCTGATAGAGTTCTTTTACCGGGACGGATTCAGCCGGATCCACGAAATACAGGTAAGACCTATAGTGTTTAAAGTGTCATATATAGTTTCTGTCCAAGAAGAACAGTGCCGTGCATGCCGCTTAAATAAGAAGCCACGAGCAGGTTTGATGAGAGTTGTACAGATAATCCGTTTTATAAAAACTCAAAATATACTGACCTACAAACTCCATTTCGCAGAAGCAGTGCGTGCAGATACAGGCGGAAATCGTGATCGCGTAACTATAGGATCCGTGCGGTGGATCCTGTCCCATAAAACACCCACTGATGCTGGAAAACTCCTGCTGTTTTGGCAAACTTATTGTCAAGTTTTGGCAGTAAAGAGCAAAAGTAAAATTACATCGCACACAAACCATCTACACGTCGAATAAATATACTCAAGCCTGCAACAGAATGGGAACAACCTAAAGTAGACTTGATGTGATCGGTTGTCTCTCTATTTTTTTTCTTCTGTCGACTGAATTAAATGTACTTAAGATACTGATAATTCATGCACATTTCCCAGTGTGTATTTTATCCCTAAACTACACGAAAACGTCGGTTCTCCCGAATATAAATACTTTTGATATTAACAGAAATAATTATTTTCAACAATAACATTTCTAGTGACCTTTCAGTAATGACACATTAATTGTGGTATGATTGTGACCTACAGTATCAGCCGCTGCACCAAAACCTTCGGCTAGGATTTTACGAACGGCTTCTTTGCCCCAAATGAGAGCATCAGATTTAAAAATCTTCCTCCTCCTCATCCTCATCTTCTTCTTCATTGTAGTAGTAGTAGTAGTAGTAGTAGTTTTAGTAATGTTTCTGTATAGCAGAGCAATGTGTGGGTGCAAGTAAAACGTTTTGTCAGATTAGTTGAACGTTGGAAATCGGGATAAATATCAGTGGTGCCAAGTCTCACGCAAGAAGTCCTACAGCAAAGCTATGTTATTCCATTATAAACCTAAAATTAACTACCTCAAACGCGTTGGGATAGTTTGCAAACCCTGTAGATTATTTACAAGGTGATAAAACAGTCACATACATGTAAATGCGTTTGCAGACTTGTCTCGAATTGAAAACCTCAGGCTATCCAGATACCGAAGTTGTCAACCCTGAAATATGCCACTGAAAAGAAAACTGTTACTTGCGTCATCGATGCTATTGCAACAAACCGATATAAAATAGAATAAAAACTGCAGTTTAAAAGCATCATGAGACTGTATTTAAGGTCATATGCCGCAAACAGAACAAATGTGATGTGTTTTTTGTAAAGACCACAGGCAGATTAAAACAGAAGCCCTCTTTGTTTTAGCTCAGGTAAGGACCTTAGTCTTCGTCAAGATGGCTGTAAACCAAAATAATATTTGTTAATATGATTTGTTCTGCACATTAAAAAAAAGTTGCCAGTTAAAATGATTAAATTAGCACCACCTCTCTAAGCTTGATCTCTTTATTTTCTTTTGAGTGCAACAAGAAGCTTTTTCTGTCCATTGTCAATAAAGCATGGCACTTTTTCGTGGTTACCTCAATTAACCGTTGTTATTTTTACCTCCCTCCCTAAAAGCAATTAAATGTGAAGATATCTGTGTCCACATTACGCAGTTCATCCAAGTTTCACCAAAACTGCATCACATAATGTCCTTAATAAAGACACACTTTGATGATTCAACTCTCATACATCTGCTCTAACCGCTAATTGAAAGCTTCTCTCTACAGTTGGAACACAGGAAAAAGTACGGAAAAATCTTCAAGTCGAGGTTTGGCCCACAGCTGGTGGTGTCCATCGCGGACCGGGACATGGTGGCCCAGGTATTGAGGTCGGAAGGCGTAGCCCCTCAGCGGGCCAACATGGAGTCATGGCAGGAGTACCGTGACATGAGGGGACGCGCCACGGGTCTCATCTCTGCGTGAGTGTGAGCTTTGTGGCTGGCAGCCATTGAGGTCATTGTAAAGCCTTGTAGTGTCTTTCGTATTCGACTTTCTTTGTTGCCTGGTAGCAAGGAAGGTATGCATCTTAGGTATAGTCGTGAGATAGGTGCAGCTACCTACATCGTAGCTTTCCCAACGCTGCTAATGCTATCAAGTTCCTCATAGCCTACACTCTGCTGGCTGTCGGCCATCCTCTATCCCAGCAACCATTCTCTTCTGAAGGATCCCCTACTGTCACTGACTGTGGCTTTGCATCGCTGCCCTGCAGGGAGGGCGAGGAATGGCTGAAGATGCGCAGCGTCCTCAGGCAGCTGATCATGCGACCACGCGACGTGGCAGTCTTCTCCGGCGATGTGAACGAAGTGGTCGATGACCTAATCTACAGGATCCGGACACTGCGTGGCAAACAGGCCGACGGGCAGACGGTGGTCAACGTCAATGACCTCTTCTTTAAGTATGCCATGGAAGGTGAGGAAGGGGGAGTCTTTGGGTCTGGGGTGTTGGGGGGAGGTTATAAAGGTCTGAGATACTGTTGTGTTTTTTAAGCTTAGCATAGTGCATTTCACCTTCTGTCCAGGTGTATCTACCATCCTGTATGAGAGTCGGCTGGGCTGCCTGCAGGACGAGATTCCCAAGCAGAGCCTGGAGTACATCGCTGCCCTGCACCTCATGTTCAGCTCCTTCAAGACCACCATGTATGCCGGAGCCATTCCCAAGTGGCTGCGGCCCATCTTCCCCAAGCCCTGGGAGGAGTTCTGCAGCTCCTGGGATGGCCTATTCAAATTCAGTGAGAACTTACTAGGAGCTGGGGGGTGGGTAGGTTTGTGGATGGGAGGTCTGAGCTTGTGGATGGCAGCAGGATGAGCAACGGTTTGGATAGAAAGGAGGGTTATCAAGGGATGAGAGTTTTCATCACGAAGAGAGATTCATTACTTGGCATAGTAATAATGGTTATTCTCATATTATTCAAATCCAGTTGAATGTGTTTAACTTAAAACACGAGTAACCAACCAATGACAGTTGCAGAAAGAAGCATGTGACTCAAAAATTAAGTACTTCCCATTGGCTTGTTATAAACAAGCCCATGGGCATGACCAAGAGTTCAGACTATGGTCCGCTCTGAGGTTTGAGTTCATGATGCTGTATTTAGCAGTATTTCTGTCCACACATGTTCCCGCAGGTAAGATCCATATTGACAAGAAGCTTTCGGAGATTCAGAAGAAACTGGCTGATGGTGAGGAAGTGAAAGGAGGACTGCTCACTCACTTGTTGGTGACCCAGGAGATGTCGCTGGAGGAGATCTACGCTAACATGACGGAGATGCTGCTGGCTGGAGTAGACACAGTGAGGAAGGCGAGGGCATGCATGTTGGGGTGGAGAGTGGTGAGGGGATGAGAGAGGGGAACACCAGCACAAAAGGCACTGGGTGGGGGTGTGGGGTAAGGTGTGTGAGGTTTAGCTCCTGGTCTGCTGGCTTTAATGGGTGATTGTCTAAAGGCTGCTGAGGAATGGTGGAACATCTGATTACGACCATGGATTAATGGGAGTGCTGCTCATTCCTGCCTGTCGCACAGACGTCCTTCACACTGTCTTGGGTTACGTACCTGCTGGCATTACACCCAGAGGTTCAGCAGCAAGTGTACGAGGAGGTGGTGGGGAAGCTGGGTCATGACCAGGTGGCCGTCAGCGAGGATGTCGCACACCTACCGCTTATCCGAGGACTGGTGAAAGAGACTCTCAGGTGAACCTAAGGAGCTTAAAATGATTGTTGGAGGGGTTTTTTTGGTTTTGGCTTATTTGCATAATGAAAGCATGATCTTGGGTGTTCCGGAGTGGGAAAGGGTCTGTGCGCAAGTCCGGGATTCAAACATTCAGTCCCATCCCATCTGTCACCTCTCTCAGGCTGTTCCCAGTGCTTCCTGGAAATGGTCGGATCACACATGAAGACCTTATTGTGGGGGGGTACTTGATCCCAAAAGGGGTAAGAGCCAGGCAGGATCGTGTCATGACCCTGGTGTGGCCTCTCAGTAGCCTGAAGTGTGGCTAAATCAGTATGCACGAGGCTTACTGACCCTAAGCAGGATGCGGCTGAATGGGCAGGGGAACTTCATACATTAAATCCATATCTTTCTGCTTTAGACTCAGTTGGCCATGTGCCATTATTCTACCTCCATGGATGAAGACTACTTCCTGGAAGCTGGCCGATTCAAGCCAGATCGGTGGATACGAAAGGACACAGCTGACCGAGTAGAGAACTTTGGCTCGATCCCCTTTGGCCACGGGATCCGCAGCTGTGTGGGCAGGAGGATCGCCGAGCTCGAGATGTACCTGGCCGTCACCCGGGTCTGTCCAAATCTACTTCTGTTTCTCATCTTGGTAGATTATCAGTTGTTTTATTTGTAGCACAACAGGAAGAGCAATCTACTGTTAACAAAGGCATGTACCTATACTTTGGCCTAAAAGAGGACAAAACCCAACTTTAGCAATATTTCTCAGGTGACAAAACAACTTTTGTAACGTGGAAGAGAATCCCGAAAGTGAAAAAGCCACAGCACGACTTTGCACGCTAAAGTGCAGGATGTGCTTCCATGGGGAACTATTATATTGATATTCACATTCATGAATATCACATTCACATGCATTTATTTTTGGGATGTCTTACAGCCTGCAGACAGATCCTTGCAGGTAGGTGGCCAATAAGGACCGTGTTATGGGGTGACCTCACCATGTCATGGAAATAAGGGCTGGAATTGCAACGAGGCGTTTCAGGCAGATTAGAGGAGAGTGGTTTCTGTGGTGAGAGTTACTCCCTATATAACACATTAAAGGAAAGGGATAAACCAGAAAAGCATAATAAGTTCCCTGTAAGTTACTGTGTTCCTCTTCCTTGTAAAGTGATCAGTGTGTCCCATCAGTCCCGGAAACTCTTTGCTGGGTCTCTGTGGTCTTTGTTTGTCTAAGAAGCTTCCTGTTTTAGAAAGTCCATGTAACATGGCATCAAAATGCAACACAAGCCTCCTGCACCATCTCACTAGGCCAAACACATATTAGGCAGCTGAGCCAGAGCACAGAGGATGTTGACTAGAGTCCCCTGTGATGTTTCTGGATCGTATTCCTGGCTTTTTGAGCCAAGGCTGAGGTTGTTTTGGACCTTTGTGCTATGGCTACTCCGATTGCAGCAACATAGCACTAAAGATAGCTATGCACACAGCATACTCACTTCATTTTTCATTTTTAACACATCTGGTTACATCTGTGCCCCTCAACTTCACCCTTCCTGTATATGACAGGGGTATTTGTATGGGAAATTCCAGAGCAAGTAAAAAAATCCAGACCAAGATTTTCCTTCAACCAACCAGTTGAGTACTTTGTGAATGTGCCTCTTTATACTCAACTGATTGGTTGAAGCAAATTCTTGGTCTGGATTATTTTACTTGCTGGACCTCAACTATACACCTCTCGGGAATTCATAAAAGCAGTGCAAACTATCAACAGTCAAGCAAAAACAAATTCCACTGCTTAGAGGTAGGCCTAGGCTAACGCTGATCTTTAACCCTTGTTCAGGATCGAAAACCTCCACCACCCATATTAAGAAAGACTTAACCATGTACAGCTCTATTTCCCATACCTCTGTTCTATAATGACAATGTAGTTAAACAGATGTTTCTTATCCTATTGTGTAACAGCTCCTGCAGAAGTTCCGTATCGAAGTGTCCCCCCTGACTAACGAGGTCCACGCCAAAACCCATGGACTGCTCACTCCAGGAGCTCCTATCAATGTCAAGTTCGTGGATCGGCAATAGGCCCCGACTCTGTGCATGGAGAGTCTGTGCATGGAGAGCTGAATGACCGCTCTGCTGACTTTGCCTTCACCAATGTGCATTAGTCACTGTGATTAAACTTCATCTATCTATACCCTTCTGAACTTAATACGAATCTCGATTGAAAAGTTATTGAAGATACCCTCTTCAATAAAGGTGGTCTATTGACTGTTTCACCTATATAGTTACATTTACCACTGTCCTATTCATTTTAAGGGACGTGGGTGGATTACCAAATCGTTACATGAAACGTACTTCTTATGAACTTTTTGTTTTTTCGACAGCAGTGATTAGAGGGTCACAGGGCTTTCATGCCATTGGTGCAAATGTAGAGTTTGGTTTGAAGGACCAAAGTTGACAGCAACTGCACTACAGGACAGGGGCTCAGCAGTAATACTGATATGAGCCGTTTCCCCACAGACACCATGTAACAAGGGAGCTTGCAGTCAGTCATGGCCGAATCTGGCACATGGGCAGTCTGGGCGTGTGCGCAGGGGCCCTGTCAAGGGGTATCGAGGTGCCTTTGAATATGCCTGATAAAAAAAATTCTAATTTTAGGAAGAGTGTAGTAATCAGTCTATCAAATAGGCTAATGGGGTGATTGAGGGGGAGGGGGGGGTGACCGGTGCCCAGACGCCTATATTGATCTTAATTCGGCCATGTAGTCTGTAAGTGTGAGGAAATGAAACAAAATATTTTTTGGGTTATTTTTGTAGATTTTTTTTTTTTTAATGAAAGATAGATTTATTAATGATACATCATACAGCATTTATGATCATTCATTTCTAAAATGTGTTATACAAATTAAAAAATATTTGTACAAATGAATGTCACTCTCCAATGCACACAGTTATAGGACTAGACAGTCCTTCCCAGACTGAGCTTCATGTAGCCAAGTACAGTAGACATTTTGACGAAAGTGAGGATAGTTCTGATCAGACACACCAATGTGGAGGTTTGCATTGAAAAATGTTTAATAAAGACTTTTGATGAAATCTTAGAAGGATCTTAGTTTCATTTTCGCAAAATACAGAAAGAAGCTTACATAGACCTATTAGATTTATTGTTAAAAAGACACACTTGAATATTGAAAATATTTTGAAATATAAATTAATTTGTAATACAAATTAGTTTTTAACATTAAGTATGTGGTGTTTTAGATATAGTATTCCTTATTTTTATTTTTATATAATACCTTTCACAACAGTACCCCAAAGCCCTTGACAAGGGGGCATGGCAATCCATTATTACAACATTTATAGAGAATGGTACATGACAGTGTCCCACAACCCAGTCTTCAGGACCCCCCAGACAGTCCAAGTTTTTGCTGCCAGGAGCTGCGAGGGAGCAAAAACGTGGACTGTCTGGGGGTCACCGAGGACCGGGTTGGGCAACAGAGAAGAGGAACCAAAAACTCCCAAGTAGGGAGAAGAATACTACTGGAAGTTGAGTGGCTGCCTAACCATGGTAACATTATAGAAAACAGAGAGAAATAAGCCTGCAAGGTGTAAACTGTGGTCATGGTCAAAGTCCAGCCATGAGTCAGCTTTCTGAGCAGGTCTGTGTGAGCTGGCAGATTGAAGGTTGCACTTATGATGTCATAGTTCATAAGCTGCATCTATGATGTCACACTTTCATGGGACTGAACCAGCACTCCGGCTCAAGACGGTGCCCACCCTGGGCACCATCCAGACCTGTGGGGAGGAAAGCAAAGGACATGGGTGGTCCGAATGATCCTGTCTGTGCTCTTCCCTCTGGACAAAAGAACCATGGTTTTCTCCGCATTGAATGACAAAAAGTATTCACTCAAGTCGTTTGCTAATAAAGTGAACAATGTTGCAATGTTGTGCACTAAAGTATTCCAGAGTAATCCTGTGCGCAATGAAGCATATATCTTAAATACTTTCCATGTACTATCTTCCAGGTAAAAAATATTTCTCTCTAAATTTATTATAAGCCTATAAATAAAGGGGTAGAAAAACAGTCAGAAATGGGCTGGAATTTGTATATGTATGTTTGATGTTGAGCTCCGTCAGAACAGTTGAAACAGAACCCACTCATTGTGTAACTGGAACACCTCTCACATGTAAACACAATGACGTGCTACAGCGCTGGTCTGTTGTTTGAGGCTAAAATGCCGACTAAAAGTTTCATTGTCAAATCTCACTTTATCAATCATACTGTCACGCCCAGCTCCGTCCGATCCTCCTGTGTGCCACGCCCACCTCGTTACCTCGTGTTAATTCCCGATTGTTCTCACCTGTTACCCGTTATGTTCAGCTAGTCTTGTGTATTTAGTCCTCGTCTGAGTCAGTCTTCCCCAGACTTGTCGTTAATGTGCGTCGCTGTCCTTCCTTTAGCCCAATAAACCCGATCTGTTTGGATTCCCGCTTGCCTGCCCTGGTTGTTCCTTGCGCGAACGTGACACATACAGCATATAAGCGATTGTAGCAATAAAGGTTCAGCATTAGACTCTAAACCTGTCAGTTATGTCTGTGTTTATCCAGTGGGTCATAAACTAAGCAATGCTCTTCTATTTCAATTTCTTTCAGATGAGTTAGAAAAAAAACACCTTTTGGTGAAGTAGCTTCATCTCACACTGAAAAAAATAAGAAAAATCCAACCTGTCATTGAAATTAATTTATTCAAAGAAAAATAAATAATTCATCAAGAAATAATTACTTTTAACAAAAACACATGTGCCACAATTATTGGAAATTATAGTGAACACAATGTAACTGAAACATGTTTCCCCTGTAAATTGTACATCTTTCAGTTGATTGGAGTGAATAGGAACTTTCAATCTGTAATCCATGACTTCCTGATCAACTGGGGTACAAATATGAGGTGACACAGAGGCCAAATTCCCTTAGTCATCCATCAACCTGGGTTCTTACATACACCTGTGGTGCAACTCATCAGTGATGTATCCTTGGGTCATTGGGTGTTTCAGGTCATCATACACCCTCGCCCACACGACCCGGTCAGGGTTGATCAGGTCCTGGCTTGTGTCTGAGCAGCCTGTATAGTCCACGGGTCACCCTGCTTGATCCACAGCCACCTTGACGCCCTTTCGACAGCATCTGTGATGTTCTTGACAGCTTTCCTCATGTGCAGTCCCTTCACCCCGAGCATCTTAAGGGCCCTTATGAGTGACTGGCCAACGGATCCTCTACACCCAACCTCGATGGGGTAACACCAGGTCCTCCGCCCCCTGCTTCCGCTTTCGCCTGCCAGCTCCCCATACTTAGCCCACTTCCTCTCAAAGGCCTCCTCCATCCAGCTTTCCTCTGGCTCAGTCAGTTCCAGCAGGACTACTTGCCTAGTTGATTCCGACACCAGGACAATATCTAGCCTGAGAGTGGTCACTGCGAATTTGAGCTGTATCCCTAGGTCAGCTTTCAACTGCCAGTCCTGTGCTGATTCAGGCGCCGGTGGGGCTTCTCCCCGGCTTTCATTTTCATTTCCTTCAGACTACTGAAGGGTAGTTTTAGCTTGTTCTTCCTCCCGTATAAGGCGACGTCACTGAGGCTATGTGGCAGGCCTAGCCACTTCCGCAGGACAAACCTGCTCTCAAAGTACTCTTTCTTCTCAAAGTACTCTACGGTAGTAATTGGCACATTATAGACCAGCAGTGGCCAACTGGTCAGTTGTTTCCTGGAGTGCTGCGGTGTCCTTCAGGGTGCAGTCATAGGTCTTACCCAGACTCTTGACTGGCTTCTCTCCAACGGATGGAATCTGAGGGCCTCCTAGTGAGAAGCAGAACTGGTCTGTAACCTTCCCTATTAAAATGGGCCAAAAAAGGACCTTGCAGACAGCAGAAAAAAAAAAAACAAAATAGTCAGTCATAGGGATGTAAAACAATTGAAACTGCCAAACACACAAAACATGTTCACCGTACAGTCGGGTGTTTTGTGACCAGCAGCCAATGAAGATGGAAGAGACTTGTAGAGAGAAGAAGACACAAATTAACTGCCAAAGCTATGTGCAAATTAAAGGGTAGACGTCCAGAATCCCTTTAGAATCCAATGCCACCATTTTTTAAAACTGCAATCTGAATGGAATCTCTGGAAGCACTATGTGCAGTGTGTTACATGACATCGTTAGGGTCACAAAGGCTGAAACATAACCTCCACTCAATAAGGCGTGCAAGCTAAAATGTCAAGAATGCACACAGACACACCTCAAGAGTGATTTTATAAACGTTTTGTGAAAAGATGAGATGAGTGTGACTCTTTATGGAGCAGATGGATGGGCCCATGGATGGTCACCTTCTTCAAGCACAAACAGGGTGGTGGAGGAGTGATGGTGTGGGCTGCAGTTATCAGTGATGGACTTGTTGGATCTTTCAGACTTCCAGATGGTATAAAAATTAACCACAAGATCTAATGCTAATTTCTAGAAGATACCTTCTTCAAATACTGGCATAGGAAGGTGGCAGCAGCTTTCAAAAAGGTTATGATATGCATGATATTCATGCAGGACAGTGCCCCTTTCGATGATATGAATGCAGGACAGTGTCCCTTCCCAAGAAATGCATGCAGGACAGTGCCACTCCCCATGTTATGCATGCAGGACAGTGCCACTCCCCATAAGATGCATGAAGGACAGTGCCCTTTTCCATGATATGCATGCAGGACAGTGCCCCTTTCCATAATATTCATGCAGGACAGTGCCACTCCCCATGATATGCATGCAGGACAGTGCCCCTTCCCATGATATGCATGCAGGACAGTGCCCCTTTCCATAATATTCATGCAGGACAGTGCCACTCCCCATAAGATGCATGAAGGACAGTGCCCTTTTCCATGATATGCATGCAGGACAGTGC
>JAODJW010000035.1:20529222-20540673 GCA_026777045.1 Hyperopisus bebe | reverse complement strand
CGTAGGATAGGATATCACAGTTTAACATGCTTTAGTAGCATTTTTACTACTTTCCAACATCCTGTTGTTTCACTCTACCCGACATTAGCGTTACGTCCCCCTCGCAGGTCAGCAAGTCCCAAAGTGTCACCTTCCTCTTCCTCATCATCTTCCTCGTCCCTCCATATCAAACATCTTGCCATCGCTTCTGGGTTCAGTCCCCCATCACCAGCTTCTAAACCCCATTTCTCTGCTGTCATTAGGGATACCTGGACCCTATTATTATTATTATTATTTTTATTATTACCATCATTGCTACCCATTACCCATGATTCCCAGCGCCATCCCCTCCCCACCTACCTCATGGGCCAATGAAGAGTCAGCTTCTCTCCCTCTCGTGGCAGTTTGAGGCCCCTACAGGGGGCAGTCTGCTTGACATGGACTTTGATGCTCTGAAGCCAGCCACCAGCCCAGGGGCCCCTGCCGCCCCCACCTCCCCCCAGGTGGGTGTCGCCCTCCCGGAGGATGTGGGGAGGCCGTGAGAGGTGGCGCGGCACAGGGCAGAGCAGAACCCCGCAGAAAATCCACAGTGTGCGCCAGCATTAATATCACTGCCTTACGTAAGACCTTCTGAAATCCACTTTGCACTCGGCCTTGGTTCCCGCCACTGTATGAACATTTACGAAGGTGGAGATGTAATGGCATCCCCGTCCACGAAGCATAAATCCCCCTCCCTGTAAAGCGAGGAGCACGCTTGTGGTTTACCTGTCTCTCTCTCACTCCTCTCGCCTCACGGAAGGCGGCGTCTTGGGACCCGTGGGAGGTAAGCTCATTTCCTATTGGCCGATAAATATCTCCAGAATCTCCCATTCTCTCATTGTCCGTGTGGCTACTCCACCCATCTCTATGACTTTCCCGTGCCTCCGGGTTCAAGTGACAAGTCCCTGCCCACCACCACGGTGATTCATCGAACGCCCTCTTTTCATTGGCCCAGATTTTCTTCCTACTCATCGCCTTCGTTTACCGCAGGTGTCTGTGGTTTTGTTGTGGTCTGTGACCGCCTTCCCTCTGATGTTCCTGCTGGGGACGGTATGGTGACACTCAGCCCCTGTACTCACTGGCTATCTCAGTAGGATACACAAGGCCTACAATGAAGATGCTGGCCTCATCTGTACCCCTCAGCCTATCTGACCTTCATATCCCAAATGGACCTCTGCCTGAAAACAGCCTCGCCGCCCCCCATTCGGTGGTGTTTGGGTTGGACAGCCCTCAGGAAGAATGTCTTACCCCTGTCCCAAATAGGCATGTGGGTAAAAGGGTGTCAACATAGCTGACTGGGTAGAGATGTTGCCACACAGGCTGCAGCTGAAGTGGGAGGAGCATTAAAAGGCTGCCTGTGCAGCTCATTGGACAGTGCGGCTGTAACTCTGGCCACACATCTCAGTTGTAGGGACTCACACGCCTGTCCTCCTTTGCCACAGCAGACGGACACAGCTGAAGTTCCCTCGGACACGCCGCCCGTCGATTCTGTAAGTTGTTCCCTGCGCTCGCATGTTACACGTACCCAGAGTTGTTTCCCGTGCTCTCGGTCTGCTCGTCGTTCATTGGCCGGTGCCAGCCTGAATGTCTGTTTCCACTCAGAATGCAGTCCCGGCCGAATCGGCGGAACCGCAGCCGGCGGAAACCAATGGATCTGCAGAGGAGGTGGAGATGCCCCCTGGATTCCTCTACAAGGTGAGCTATCGCCGTGTTGTTGTGGGTCTCTAAGCCCATAAGGGTCTCCTTACTGCACTGGGAGAGCCATCCTGGACTACGTGTCCCAGGATGGGAGGATGGAATGTAGACGTCATTTGTGTCCCGGAGTGGAGGGCAGCGGACGACTGCCTAACATAAAAACGTGTACCACACCAGGTCAAGGTGATGCACGACTATGCAGCCAACGATTCCGATGAGCTGGAGATGAAAGCCGGGGATGTGGTTTTGGTTATGACCTACGACAGCCCTGATGAGCAGGTTGGTTCCCCCTGCACTTCCTCGCCTGTCCACCAGTGGCCGCCATCAGCCCAGTGTGAACATTGACGCACTCGGAATACCATTATTAGACACTGATACTGCATAGTACATAGATTGTAGCAAAAACGCCAGGCAGATAGATAACAGATTTTAGTGATTTAATTTGAAGCCTTGGAGTCCAAGGGTCCAAAATTACATACACAGTCTGAATTTCACCAGAAGCCTACTGCTTGACTGTTAGTGTAGTATGTACGGTATATATGCATACATTTGTTCACACCATAGTCCCGCTCTTGCCTATTGCCTGATAGCACTTCCTCTGCCGTCTTGACAAAGATTTCTGAGCAAGCAACATTCTTTGCTGCTCCAGTGGCCTTAGGATAGCATCCATCGGTTGCACACTTCACAGTTTCACAGAATGTAGTATGTCACCTAGGTGTTTTGCACATACTACTCAAGTTGCATACTGTATTTCGTCTACTACATAGAAACATGCGATTTCTGTCATACTTACCTTGTCATATAAGCCTGCCTGAGAACAGGGACACGTGTAGACTAAAGGTACACTAACACTAGACTCTCCCCTTTGGACCGCCTGCAGGATGAAGGCTGGCTGATGGGGGTGAAGGAGTCCGACTGGCTGCAGACCAAGGAGCTGAAGATCAAGGGCGTGTTCCCCGAGAACTTCACCCAGCGCCTGTGAGCTGCAGCACCGGCAGGGGGGCACCTCCTCCACCCTGCGCCAACGCCGCCACACCCAGAAGTCTTGTGCCGGAAGTCTGCCTGGGGGAGCCAACGGCCCGGGCGCGAAGGGCCAGCCGTGCATCATGGGAAAGCCTTTTCAGCTGCGTGTCGAAACGTGGTAGTTGGCTCGTCGTCGTGCTATTGGTTCACTTATTTATTCTGTTTCGTTTTGTTGTGCCCCCCCCCCCCCGAGTGGGTTAACTCTTGTTTAATATTTAAAATGTGCTTACAGGTTCAGTGGTTCCCCTGAGCCCATCGGTTCTCATTGCCTAAATCCCTGGATGCTTTTGTACGGTGTTCGTTTCGTTCGCCAGATTGTTATTGGCTGTCGTGGCAGGGATCTCTCAGGGGATTGGACCACTTCTGATCCACCCCTGAGTGCTTTTGGGAGGCAACTCCCACACCTGCTCCGTTTGTGTCTGATTCCCACCCCAATCCTCACACGTCCACTCGCCTGCCCGTGGGTTATCCCATATAGAAAAGGAACCATAGTGCAATCCCAAATGGACTTATGGAAGATACTGGAAGTGTTATCATTTGTGAGAGATAAAGCCTTCCGGAATGCACTGCTTGGATGCTTAATGACATTTTATCACAGTTTAGTTTAGCAATGATAAGGAATGTACTCTAACTGGTTGACATGAGACAGAGTTTAAAAATGTGCCGTATGTCTGCTGTTTTCTAGATGATTCTATACAGAAGTATTTTAATACAGTGGGTTAAAAGGGGAAATTAAACAGGCTGCCCGGTTTTTTAGTGCAAGTGTCTGTAATCACCCATTGATGTGCGTTCAGGTGTCCTGCCTACTGACTGTCTTCTGTGGTAATTCCCAGTTACGGGCACATTTTTACTGGAAACTTGAAGGCGGTTCGAAGGTAAACTGTAGCTGCCGTATTTTCTAGGAGATCCACTGTATGTTCCTAAAACCTTCCGAGGCTGATGCTAGCATGTTGGGTAAAATCTTGGATTTGATCTCAGCCCCTTCCCTGGCTCATACAAATGGGGATGACAGTGAAATAAACATTTGCTGGATTTTATTTTGTGTTCAGGTATACAAACTGGAACTTGTGGCGCGTAAGCTGGGTGGTGTGCCATTTGAATCATGTCGTGTTGCGTAGCTGTTTCCTGGAATGTCGGAGCACTCTGTGTAAGGTGGATGTGTACTTTGTGCGTGTACTGCATTGCCCTCTCCTGGAGTCATGTGCTAATTTTCGATATTTTGTTGCCATGGAAATGGGAGATTTTGAGCCGCCCGGCCTATTTTCCGGTGAACTGCTCTTTCTTTGCCTGCTGTAATTTCACCCCCTGGCCAGTTGGTGGTGCTCCTCCCCCTCTTTTAACCGTCTAACCAGCAGCCGAGTGGCGGGTCAGTCCAAAGCCCCCAGTGCCTCCACCGTGTGTCTACCCGGTGCAAACACGCGGGCGCCCGCAGCCACGCTGCCCGCTTGATGTTTCTCTGTAATGGATCAGTGTCGTGTACCACATGCCTAGTGTATATACCAGTAAACAATAACCCCCCCCTTCAGACGAGTTGTGTTGTTGTACGCATGCAGTATTCTCTACCCTACCCCCATCCCACCCCCCCGTGCTATGTGTGGATTTTAGTGAGGGAGGGGTGGGGGCTAGGCTCACCTCTTACTGACCAACATACAAACTTGTTTATTCGACACCTTGTGACCAGCTGTCTCAACTCTGGCAATAAATACGGGTTGAAACCCAGACTTCTGTCTCTTCTTTATCTACCGTTCCTCTGCATTTCTAGACTTTTCTTCGGTCAGAACGGAGAAAGATCTTCAAATGAAGTGCCGTAATATATATTATACATATATACATATACATAGATATATGGTGTGGAGCAGGAACTGGACAGCCAATGGAGATTTATTTGCCTGCAATACATCAGACAGCCTGCAGGGGGTATGAAACAGCGTGAGAAGAAATCTTAACCCGGACTGACCCCTCAAGAGAGGTGCAGCGCACTGCTGTCCGTGGTACTGAAGGCTGTCCCCACCCCTCGCTGGTGATTACAGCATTTATCATCATTACTATCTATATTTGTTTTGCACATCTATGTCCTTAACAGTCACTCTGGCCTTGATTGTCAGCCAATGGAAGGGGGGATTATCACGAGGCAAATGCTAAAACCCTCCATCCATCAGCTGACCTCATCATCGTGGCATTTTATTTATTTAGCTGTAGTTTTGTGTATTTACATATTTACATGTTTATCACTGGCGATTAAGGCTCCATGCCTTCTGCCACCCTGACTTCCTGTCAGTGTTGGCTTTTCCCTGATCTCATTACCCGCCCCCCCGTAACGCCCCCCCTTCCCTTCTCAACCTCACGTGCAGCAGGATTCGAGGGGCTCAGCCACACTTCCTGTTCCGTCGTCCTCCGGTGCCAAAGTGATGCAGAGCCCCAAAGCTCACCTGCTCCAGGGACGGGGGCTGACCCTGCCGTCTGATCAAGACGATTTGTCATTTTGGGCAAAAGCATCTGCTAAAAAAATTAATGCATACGTAAAAAAAGGTAACAGATTTTCACAGTTTGTGCTTCTGTCTGAGGGGGGTGTTATACCCAGACAGTATGGGTTGAACCTGCTCTCTAATCCTAACTGAAGCATTCTGAGCATGAAAAATGAGGGTCAGTTTAATTAAGAGAACACGTGTCCTCGAAGTTATTTTGTTATGCTGTGTACTGCCACCATGTGGAGGTAATACGTATTGCAGTGTCATCTGTGACACATCAATCAAGGCCATATTGTTATTCCTTTCTTCCTCACTTGTGAATTTGGATTCTCTCAGCGAGGAGAACAACTGACAACCCATGTTGTCGGAATGTAAAACTGGCTGTTCTTTTGTCATCGGGAATGGTAGGACTCCCCCTACTGTCCGTTTGGCTGCCACTGGGCATTAAATCACCAGGGCAGCGGGGTGGCCTTCCCCCTGCTCCGCCCCCCCCAAACCCGCGCCCGGGGGGGGGGGGGGGGGGGGGGGGGGGTTGTGACAATGATCAGTTGCCTGCTTCTCTGCTATGAGCAAGAGGCCAGGGTTCGAGTCTGCGCCGTGTGTGTGTGTGTGTGTGTGTGTGTGTGTGTGTGTGTGTGTGCGCGCGCCCTGGTATGGGTTGGCGCCTTATCCTGGGTTATTCCATGCCCATAGGCTCCAGACCTCCCATGACCATTAATAGGACAAGTACAGAACATGGATGGATGGTCTCCATGAAATCTCTGGGTAGAGCTTCTCTATGCATACAAATTTCTATGCCCAGCTTGTTGAGGTTTGCACAAAAATGAAGAATGAAAAATGAAGAATTGCAGAATGAAAAATGATTGGTTCAGAGAGATAACCAATCAGACTATAGAGGAGGTGGGACCAAGACGTCCGATTGTGTAAGTAAAACTCCCATGAACACAAGTTATGTTCTGTGTTAAGTAGCCACACAGTCCCATCACAAGCTCTGACCTCTGGGACTGTGTTTTACACAACAGTAATAAATTCTTAGGTCTTGTTGCAAAAGAGGCTAACTACCCCCCTCCTCAACACACACAATTCAGCCCAAGAGTATCATTATTATAAATGAACCACTTTCAACCAACTTTACAGCCAAAGTGATAAGTCAGTTCCCAGAATGCTGTGCAGCTGTGGACTGTAGGTGACGTAGGTCAGACATGGCCTTCCACACAAGACTCAGCAGGCCAGACTAGCAGATATTTACATTATATTTAATTTCCAAAAATAGATCTTTAAATATTTTCTGTTTCCAAGACATGAACATCAGACATTTAGACATCTCTCTGAATACAAAGTAAATGTGGGCATAAAATAGTTAAGTACTTTCTAACAAGGCAATACAATGGATTTACACATTTAGAACGGGATTCCCACAGAGTGTAGCGGCGTATCGGCGTTTAAGCCAAGGGGAGCGAATGGGACACACAGGAGCTCAGCACGTTTGGTCGCCGAGACGCTGATGAAATCTCCGTCTTGCCTGTTTCACTCCACCGTGATGATTACGGCTTTGGTTTAGCATGGGCTCTTGCGCCACCTCTTTAACAAGCCGGGTTTTCAGTGTAGACGTCTTGCCAATGATTAACGGCGCCCTACCCTACCCTTCCTGCTTCGTCCACCGCCCGTGGTCCAGGGGCCCGCATGAGCAGGGGGTCGAGTTCCGCCATGAGAATTCTTGGGCTTCCCTGAGCGCGCTCACCTGCGCGGGGTCCATGTGACTGTGTGTGTGTGTGTGTGTGTGTGTGTGTGTCTGAAAGGGCACGCCTTCTGCTGTCCAGTGTCAGTGTTGTAGGTCTAGTCCAGAGTTTCCCCACTGGTTTTGTCGGCACACAAGTGACGGAAACCCCGTTATTCCTTGATCAGGATTCTCCCCCTGGAAGTCCTACAGAAGTCCTAAGCATTGGCTGCCAGTTGAGTTTCCCTAATCCCTCCACCAGGGGGGTGGTGGCCCTGAGCTGCCTCTTCAGGAGGACCCAGGTCACGTCTCCCTCATCCATTTTCCCATGAGTCTCGAGGCCTCCTCCTGCTGCCGGGACTCTGTAGAGCAGACGTGTCTGTAGATCCTTCTAGCTTCCCCTTTACCCAGCATTTTTACTCTTCTGACTCCTCCCTCCTCTCTTTCTTCCCATCATCTATCATCCTCTTTTTTCCCCTCCCTCTTCCCTCTTTTCCTTTCCCTTCTCGCTCTCTCTCTCTCTCTCTCTCCCTCACTTCTTTTTCATGCCCTCCTTCATCTCTCAGGGTCTGCCACACCCCAGGGGTGGAACCGTTCTGAGTCCAGCAGCAGCGTCCCAATCCAGTAGAGGGCGCTGGAGTACCAGTGTATGCCATCGGCTCGACGACCGAGCGGCCCGACCCAGCTGTAGAGTGCGCGCAGTGGCGCGAAAGCCCAGTGGGCCAGGTGGTGCTGGTCCATGACGGCATAGCAGGAGGCCAGGATGCCGTTGACTACCACGGTACCATGTTGTGTGAGTGGCGCAAACACGCCTCGCTCTTCGCGGATGTGCACCCAGGCCACGCGTGACAGGCGCCCCCTGCCATCCGCAGCGGACACCACGCACTGTCCAGGCTGCACGTCACTGGCAAAGACCGCCCGCAAGGCGCTCCCCGCCACCCACCCCGAGCAGTTCCCCTCGGAGACGAAGAGCAGGTGGGCGGCAGTGAGAGGCAGCCGTTCCCCAGCCTCAGTCCCGATGACGTAAAAGTGCTTGAGAGCCTCGGGGTCGCTGTCCAGGAAGGCCAGGACCTCACTGTAGACCAGCTCCCCTCTGCCGTCGACCCCCGACGAGGCCAGGACCCGCTCCCCTGGCCGCAGGTCCCGCATGGCCTTAGTGACCCCGCCCTCGGTGATGATGCGAGCTCCTCCTGGGAAGCAGCCTCCCGTCTTGGCCGCCACGGAGTGCTCTGTCATGGAGGGACAGAGAAACAGGTCAGTCCAAGAGCACCGGACGAGACCTCGGGATTCAGCCATACGGAGAGGACCACGAGCCTCTGACTGGGGCTTCTCAAAGGTCCGTGTTCCCCGTTTGGCTGCGTGCAGCTGAATCGCAGTAACTGCAAAGCCTTAACCTCTGATAAAGAGACCGCAGTCCTATGAAGGGCACCCAGACACGCAGACGCGCACGCAGACGCACACACAGCCGCTCCCTCAGACCTCGCTCGTGCCCCCAAACACATTCCTACCTACAATTACATATTTGTCCTTTTTTTCCCCCCACTCTCTGCTCAGCGTTTAAAAATGCAATAAAAGGTAATAAATTAACCAAACGGTTCAATCGCAGGTCCCGGGCCACGGACCAGAGGAAATGCACGGAGGTCACGGTGCGAAACGGGGCGGGCTAACCGGTGTCTCAAGTCTCCGGTGAGTCTAACACAAATATTTGGGAAAGGTAAGAGAACCAAGGTCTGATGATAAGTCAGCCTGAGATAAGAGATCTGAGGAAAGGAACAGAGCCGCTACCATCTGGACAACAAAGGAGCAGGTTAATCATCTGAAGTAACTTATTCACCGCCGTCGTAACCTGCTGTGCCTGTCAACAAATAACCTTCCTCTCTGCCTCTCCTTGCCCACACTCCCACCCTCTGACTAATCGAAAAACACGCACTCAGACACGCCTGCACCAGCAATCACCCAAGTCCAGCACACAGTTGGATATTAAAAACACTCAGTGAGGATTCTGGGGAGCCCGATCTTGTATGAGTGACCCCGACAACAGAGAGGCGATGCCGACCCGACATCCCATAAATATTCAAAGAGGGCTGGGGGGGGGGCGGGGCACCGGACCCCACCGTGGAGCTCCACTACGAGGCCCAGATCTCATGCCGTGAGGGGATTCACAGCCAAACTCTCCCAGAATAGTACGATCTATGGAATGATATCAAACCTCCTTGTGCACTGACTTCTGGGTAATGTAGTGCGGCCAGCATTTTGGCTCGCAGCCTATCAAAGGTCCCGTTCATGGTTCTGTGAAGCTTTAAGGGAAGCCCAGGCCCCCAATTGTTTGCTCTCCTGTAAACTAACGTTAGGAATAGCTTAATGGCCACGGGACCTGAAATACGGTCTGCAGGTGGGAGCCAAGCGTGTGTCATCAAGGCATGATCCCCAGCTCGCTGTTTAGCCGTCTTTTAAGACCGAACTAGGCCATTAAAGAAGGAGTGCCCCCGTAAATCTCCGTAAGTAATACAGCAGTAAATAAAAACAGGAGATATCAAGGTGACTTGTAGCCTGAAGTTTTGGACTCAGCTGCAATGGGACTGGGCTACACTCCTGCCAATAACCACTTACCGCAGGCCCTGCCCTGACTGCCTGTCTCATCCACCCCCCCCCCTTTCCTTTGATGATGGGTCTCTCTGGGCCACAGACAGGTTGAAATAAATGGATAGAATTTTACTACTCCTTCTTGGAAACCCTTCCTTTAAACTTTAATAATGTATTCATTTTCTGCTCACGAAGCACCGGGAAGAGTCACACTAATGTCACGTCGTGACGTCACCCGTGTCCGAGGACGACGAGTTATGCTGTTTTCTTTTTCCCGTTCAGCTGATGTTTGTTCCACCATATTTACTTTTCTTTGAATTCTTCCAGAACAATCCACCTCATTTCTAACGCTGCGCATTTTGGATGTCCTGTCTCTTCTTATCAACATGAAAAAGAAGAAACTCCCCCCCCCCACCCCCCTCGCGCTGCCACTGCAACCAGATCAGCACCTGGAAAAACGCAAACTGATCTGGGCAGTGGGGGCTAGAAAAAGACAACCGCAAGGAGAGAGGGGAGAGGAGGAAAGGGGAAAGAGGGGAAATTCTGCAGTGGAGTGACGTCAGGGAAGATAGATTTTCTAGAAGATCCGTCTGTTTCAACCACAGCACCAATCAAAACTAATCTGTGGCTGGACCAAGGTCCTCGGGGGGGCTGGATGCATGCCAGATGCACGTATGCGAGGAGAATGATTAAGTATTGGGCTGCAGGCCTCCTGAGATAGGCCCAAGGTCAACACCGCGATGGATGGATGGATGGACGGACTGTGGGATGTCCGCATCACAAAGGCATCGGGGATGACACAAGCTTTACATATGACTTATTCACCTCTTGAATAACGAAAAGCATGCATGATGAAGCTATAAGCCAAAGCACAACTGATACACATCCCTGAATGACTGGGGAAGATGGAGGGGTATGAGCGGCAGGATCGCTAGTGAACCGGGATGCGTGTCACTTTGATACCGAGTCCGACTTGATGAGTATTGGCAGTGGGGCTTGGTGAGGCGTAGGGTCTAAGTGAGGCCACAGGGGTGTACCACTGACACTCCAGTCAGATGGTGCAGAATGAATTAATGATGCCCCAGTGGACCGCCATCAGCTTTGGGGGGCGGGGTCGGGGGTGTGAATCAAAAGCTTGACCAGAGGGTCTTGGAGCAGGGCTTTGTGAAGCGACTCCACATTAGGTGCTTTCGGCTTCCCATGCCAAGCAGATCCCTGTCGCACCTAATCGCTGTTTTGCAGGAGTAGGTCCCCCAGAGCACAACAGTTGGGCTCCAAAGCCCCACACTTCCCAGCTGACCAACCCTGGCCCTCCTCTGCATTATGCCCGTCCAATCAGAGGCCACCGGCTAGCCAATCCATAAACACGTCCACTCCTCCAATGGGATTCTGCCATAGCACCGCCCCTGTGTTCACCGCGCTGCTTGTGCAAATGGCCACACCTTAGGAGAAGCTTGTTAACCAACCACAGAAAAGACCAGAGCTGTTTCCACCCATGTTTTTTGCCCAATGCCCTTCTATGAGATGACCAGCGTGGTGTCATAGGTAAGCAGGGCACTCCAGGGTTGGGGTGGCGGGGGCATTGATACAGGCATCGTTGTACCCTGGAAGCGCCCAACGGCAAGTCAGCCAGTGAGTAAGTCACTCAGGCGCGGGGAGTTCACACTTGGCATACCTCTGGGCGGTGGGGGGGGACAGAAATGGGGGGGGGGGGCGACGTAACGCCCATCTCCTGCCTTGTCGGAATGTCCCCACTAGGGCACCTTCACGTCTGGCTGGCTTTGGTGCTCTTTGTCAGGATTTCATGGGGATCCGGGTCCTGGGGGTGCCGTCTGTGTCGCCACTCCTCCCCCCTCCCTCCCACCCTAATTTGCTCCCCGCGGACTTGGCCGCCTCATCCTGTAATGATGTGGCTTCTGCTCTGCCCCCCCCCCCCCCCTCGCCCCC
>JAODJW010000035.1:20515612-20527558 GCA_026777045.1 Hyperopisus bebe | reverse complement strand
AGAGAATCACTGAACACACTCATTGCTGCTCACTAAACCTGGAGGGGCTGCCTTCTAGCCCCTTCTCAGGCAGGTGTGACCCCGCCCCCGCATCCTACAGACCCACACTCAGACACCCCCAGCAGGCAGACACCCCCCCCCCCCCATCCCCTACGCTCATCACCTTCCTAGCCTTTTCTCAGCCCCGCCTCACCATTGGAGCGTGCCCGTGATCCCAGTATGGCTTGCTACTGGGGCAGAGTGGGCTGCCTTCCTGTTAATCTCCAGGCGGAAAGCTGGTGAGTGTGAGTGTAAACAAAGAGAAACGAACGAAAAGCCATCCTTCAATTACCCGTGATATCAGTGTGGCATGGTGCCTCATTACCGTCACACACCAATACCAAACCTCCCCATGAGAAATTTCCAGATACAGTGTTCCACTTAGATACACCGACTTTATAGTTTGCTGAGATTTATATGGCCAGCCATAACAATACGGAGATTTGATAAACGTTATCTTGATGAATTACTCCAGACAGTACTAAAAGCCCCGCAGCTATTACCACGGTACTGACCCGACAGACCGGGCCGGATATTGAGCGCAATCGCCGGTGTTCATTTCATAGTGTGAATGTTCACATGGAAACAGCTTTCGGTATCAAATTAACGCAGCCGATTTCTTTAGGCAGTGAAATATCCACGTGGAATATATAATAGGCTATGCCTTTATTAAAGAGAGATGACCATTATAATAAACGAATTAACAGATAAGTAAATACAGACAGCTCAACGTGAACACACGTCGCACAAAGAATGTTGCGTTTGTAAACCAAACAGATAAATTCTTGTTTGCCTGGGTGAAGTTTACCAAGCACAATAGCGTGTATTAGGCAGACGCTCGTACCACTGCGTACCTGCGTGTTTCATCCTGTTTTAACGTGACAAAAGGAAGAACACTGGATGGATGGATGGATGAATGGATGGATGGAGTGAAGTTATATATCCGACTATGTGCCAAGATGAAAGACAACCATGATCTTAAAACCCGGTTGCACTTATTTTGACTAAGTTTATCATCGACATAGGCAGGCAGTAATTGCATGGCTGCATTTCTTCCTGATATTTTAGCGTGAATAGTGCTGTACGTCCCTAAGCTATTAAATAGTGTCGGCATGATTTGCATAAAAACTTTAAAACACTGCATCGTCGAAGTACAGGCTACACAATCTGTGTCCAAGACGCAAAACTAGGCAAAACGCAATGGTCATCACAAAAGGCCCGCGGTCGGCGTGACGGTGTTTTGTTCTAAGTTAACGTCAGTATTTCAGAGGAGAAAATGACGAAATGCTGCCCACGGCCAACAAATAGCGCTGATATGCAAGGCTGATTTATGAAACAGAAAATGGACATATGTTCCAGAAGACCATGTTTAAAGGAAGGCAACCATTCCCTCATCTTTTTTGGTCGTTTCTGTATTTTATTTGGCGCCACTTAAACATATTTACTATAGGCCTACTTTAGTTCCATTCCTTTCACTCCCTAACAGGTAAACTCTAAGTGAAATGTACAGCGTCATATACAATGTTCATCGCTAGAAGACAGAAGTCGTATTTTAGAACTTGCAAAATAATTCAGATTTTTCCATGTGGGTGCCTTGTGCTTTGGGGATAAGAATAGAGGAGGCTATTACAGATCCGTAATAGATGCCTATTCACAGGATGGTGTGGATTTAGAGTTCTATTTTTTTTCTTCTGCGGTTGCAGAAAAGTGAACTGAAGTTCATAAATCAGCCTGTGAACTCTGTTGGTTTTCCTTTCAAGGTAGAGATCGACGGGGCTTCTGTAGGGGAGCCTTCGCAGTGACCGCGACCTGCGCAAACATTGGCGGCGGCACTGACAGCGTGGGTCTGTGCGCACCTCCGGCCGACTGCGCGCTCCCGGGAGGGGGGGCATCAGCCCCGATTCAGGAATAAGGGAGGAAAATGTGTATAATTAAGGCTTAAACGTACGTGAGCCTTGCTATTTTTATACCCACGCTAAAACAAGCAAAACCAAAATAAAAACAAATAGCGGTTTGTCTTTTAAACAGTTGGCGGCAGTCATGTTGGAGCTCATAAATTGTGTCGAGGTCAAGTAAACGTTCAGCAATGTGTAACCGTGTGTAAGGTGACAGGAGAGACGGAGTGAGAGAAAGCACCTCAGTGAGGTGGACAGCCCCATGCAGTCATGGCCAAGCTATAAATGATCATTCTTGGGAATTTAAATAAGGTAAATCAAATGGCGAACCACATGAATGACTCTGTCCGTACTGACTGTCCAGTGGAGATCAAGCTAAACCTCACGGCAAACATGTGAACGCTCACCGTTCATAGGGGTTTAAATTGGGCAACAAGGTGTTTTTCTAACGGCGTCTCAAAACAAGGACATAGTGTGGGATTAAATGCAGTCACTTCCTTATAGAGTAAAATATATTTGGAGTCGCTGCAACGCAACGTCCCGAATGCAAGAATGATGCTAATTAATTATAAAAGTATATATCTTTGAACCTGGTAAGAAACGCCCTGATTTTCTCAGGTCCGAATTCAAGCAAACCAGGAGGTTTGCACATTGACGGTGCATATCCCAGGGGGGTTACAGAGACACATTCCCACTTGACGCACCGGAAAAAAAATAACCAAACTAGTCTCAGACGCTTGAGCAGGCGTCGATTTCCCCATTACACCAAACCAGTAACAAACGTGTTGCAATTTCAGAAACGTGCATTCGGGTGCGATTAGCATGTAACCTGTGTAAACAGCAGTCGTCCGTAAGCATTGCTTCGCACCAAGTCTTAAGAGGAGACAGTCAATAACCGAGAATCGATAAAGTGGGTTCGCCCAGGTTTAAGCGCCGGTCAAAGTGCAATCGGCGCTCAGATCAACAAGTTAACGTCCAGTGCGCTGATATCCGCAGCCCGGTCGAGTAGAAATGCAATAGATCCGTGGCATGGCTGTCTTACCTGTGTCATCAGGCGGTCTGCACCTGTATTCTCTTCATCTTTGAAGATGATGTCGGGATTATAGTTGGGAGTAAGCTCTTTAAATCGCTCCGAATTCCGCGTTATTTTGCCCTCGTATCTTCCGCTTGCCCCTAAGGTTTTTTCGGCCACGTTGGGACTGAACTGTTTGTATGAGAGCGGTGTGAGCTTCCTCTGCGGTCGCCGCTTGCCGTACCCCCTTCCCGGTCCGCAGCTCTCATTGACCGGAGAGAGAATCAAGGCGCAGCCGGTGAAAAACGCCAAACATGCGTACAGCCGCATTCCAGGCACACCGGCGGACACTCCGAGCCGGAGTGGCAAGATCGCAAATCCCCGTCGTATTAGGCTACCCCCTGCCCGCTTGCAGCTCCTTATTTTCCCCACGGGGTACGGGAGGGGGGTGGACACAATCTTTAGGAGTGTATCACCGAGTCCCTAATTCCCTCCATCCTTGGTGCGCAAAAGGAGACTCCGCCGAATCAGACGCAGCCATGGAGCAGCAGGAGATGCCGTCCCCTTCACACTACGAAGCTCCCTTTTCTGAGCTGAAGTGCAGACATGAGAATAAATAGGAAAGTCCGTTTATTTTGGCAGACAGGTTCAAAGCTCTGCTGCTGTGAGAAACGGCCACAGACGGACCTGGAGCTGTTCTTTGCTTTTGGGTAGTGGTCAAAGTGTGTCCCCACAGTGGTTTGCGCTTTTCTGGTTGGCTCTGAATGCGTCCCTGTGGCGCACGATTCCCAGCTGAAATGGAAATTGAAGGAATCCGAAAGATCAGTTTGCCGCTCAAGACCGCACCCTGCCAGCCCTGCCCTTCTGTCCCAACCTACCTCTCCTCCCATCGGGTCACACTGGCTGTGCCGTACTTTTTACTACCCACCCGCTCCGCTCTCCCCTGCCCGCCACTTGGCAGACAAACACCAGCTTGCAGCCGCCTGAACTCTCGGACTCTCGCCGGCACATGTGCTTGCACGCAGGGGCTTGGTGATTGAACGTCGACCGCTGCCGACGTGAACGCGCATCGAGGCGGGGGCGCGCACACCCAGCCCCATTAGCAAATAAATCATAATATTTTCGTGGCTTCACTAACACCAATACAGAATACGGAAGGTCACTATGGGGCAGCGTCCTTCGCGAGGAATATCACTTCTCTTAAATTTCTAAGGAAAATATTTTCTTGTTGCTAGGAGTAGGCTATCAGACGCCAGGGTATAATTATGTGTCTTATAACTAATTTAAAAAATAATTACATATTTGAAAATAATAATCTGTACACAAAATTATTTAAATGCTATTATTGTGCTTATCATGGATTCAAAGACGAATTATTATTTATCGTAAGCATAATGATCAGGAAATTCAAATATTCCATCCTATAAATCTATGGATACTTCCTCTCTGGTTTAAATGTCTACTGTAGCTGTGGATTTTCGATACGTATCGTTGATTCAATTAGTATAATTTTCAAATATCTTTACGCTGGAAATGTGTGCGAAGAATATCAACCAATCGCGCTTGGTGCATGTCGCAATAAATCAATTTACTCGATGTCTGATCAAGGAGGGCTGCGCTATGTTTAACTTAAGTGTCATCGTACACTTTTATGGCTAGTAAGCGGCAGCGTGGCAGGCCAAGGTGAGAAGTGCGCAAGAATTGATCCAGCTCCTTAGTTTTTAAATGCTACTTATAGCGTGGTATTTCGGGTAAAGCTGTCTATCTGTGAATTGGGTTTATCCTTTTAAAATGTATCGCTTCCTTACGTCACTGCCATTAACCTTCAGCCGCTCCTGTCAATAGAGGGCAGAGTCGCCGGTGACCTGCTTATTAATTCAGACTGCACCCGCACACAGCAACCTCTGTATCGCAACAAGTAATACGACAAACAGGGCGCTGCTGCCAATTAACATCTCCGTGTACAGTAGTAATGAGCGGCTGGATGCGAAAATGTTGGAAATGTTGAAAAATGAGCCATATGCTGAGGTCAGCGCTTTTAATTCAAACCACAGCTTGAGGCGTAGAGGAAGGGACTATGATTGACCATTACAAAAATATCTGTAAAGAACCAGCAATGAGGCCAGTTTGGCCGGCAATGAAGCCAATGATAATATAATTTTCAGTCTTCGGGGTGTCTTGAGGGGCTGTTGCAGAGGGAGTGGCTGTAATGGGCTGTCTCTTAGTTAATGTCAATAATACCAAGTTGCTCAGCATATGGGATTTTCCAAAACAACATATACAGGAGACGACATTTATACTAAGGACTAAAGACACAGTGAAGGGTGCAGAAATGGGCGGAGTTTGCAGTGGGGGTGGGAGCAGTAAGCAGGAGGGGACTGCCACCCCCACAAACATCTATGTATGGGTACAACAGCATTTTCCCTTCTGGGATTTAAACCCTTGTCAGTTACAGATATGAATCATGAACCATCCCTACTACAATCTCTCAGAGGGACCCCACTGCGGAATAATCAAGAACCATTTTCTGTTGAATGTGAACAGGAGCGGTATTTAAGTCTTGTGAGTGAGCTTTTAGGGCTGTCACTCTCCCCTGTCCCTATGCACTTCTGTCCCCTGTCCTTTCCACTGTGACATAGAGGTGACAAGGGACTCAGCACTGTCCTGTGAGGCTTAAGCTTGATTTGTGTTTTCGGGGATTTCTTTCATGAACGTTTGAGCACTGTGCTTATATGTGGATCCTAAAGGGCACCCCAGCACCTCTTAAAGACCTGTGAGCTTAAGGGAGTAGGTGTCCAAACGTGAGGAAGACTCCCGCAGGAAGATGGTCTGGAGAACGGGGAGCTGGAGGGGTGACTTGGACTGAGAAACCAAAACACGGGCCCAGTTTGAGCCACGGCCATCTCCGGGCTCTGCGTTTGGAAACAAATTGGAGGGGGGTGAAATTCTGCAAAATCTGATTGGTCAAAAATGACCAATCCGTGCTGTGAAGCTGTATTGCTCCGTCATCTCTTCCTGGTTTGGCTTTACCTAGAAGGCCAATGGTACATGACTCTGATCCAGTCAAAAAGGTAGCTGGGGACGCTTGTGTATCATCCCCCCACTGGTGCTACCCAGCTCAGGGATATACCATCAATCTGAGGGACCCCTGACCCCTATCTGCACATCACTATGAAGGTCGCTGGACACCTACGAATGACACACAGGGTGGCAAAGAACACGGTGAAGAACATGGTGGGTACAGGGGCTGCGCTGGAAGGACGAGGACCCCGCTGTCTCCATGGGCCACGTAGCTTCCGTTACTGCACACGTACTGATGAGTGATCGGCACACTGACGACTCAATTCATTAAAAACGTCTGCGTGTGAAAAACGACCCAGACTGGAGCTGCTCACATCATTCCAGCACATCCGCCTTTTACGTAAACGATACCGGTGACGGTCGTGCATGAATGAGGCCTTTTAAAATGTTACTGGCCACTAAAACTCAAATTTAGACACCAAGCAATCAAAGGAACTTTAAAATCCCTTATATTTAAAATAAATGTTCTTTGGCCAGTGTAAGCATAGACTAATCTAAAAAGTCAGCTAGAAGTTTACAAAAAAAAATTAGCTTAAGATTGGGGAGAAACTATTTCTGTCTTTGTAAAATACCAACGGGTTTCAGTAAGTGATTAGATGACGTTACGGTAGCTTATGATGGGTTGGGGTCCAGGTGTAATTCAACACGCTGCTGTCTGGGTGTGGTGACCAATGACAGTACGGTATTCAGGTAAGCCCCGCCCTTCAGGCTTTTCCTGGAGGGGTGGCGAATGTGGTGCTCGTCGGAGACAGTGGACATATGTGTTATGAGCGTCTCCACAAAGGCTCTATTTTCTGCTTGAGGTGCGAAGGGATGTACCACAAAGACAGGAGAGAGCCTGTGTGGGCACCCAGACATGCCCGATCGTCCTCCCTCCCCGACCCCCCCCCCGAGGAATGGGTGCCAAGGTGCTCAAGAATAGATATGGTGGGGACACATGCATACTGTTCAGTGATTTTTAATTTTTTTCCCCCCCTAAGAGGACAAACTCTCAAAATTAGCTCCTCAAATATTTACCTGCAGAAGCCAGTGGTCACTCACTGCTTTCAGGGGGAGGGTCCCGAAATATACTCATGGGGTGCAGTGGTTTACATTGATTTATTTTTACGGCTCATTTATTTAAATACCGTAAATATAAATGTACATTACGGTAGCTGTGTATGTGTTTTTTTTTTTTTTTAATTTCCTATCCAGGCACAGAGACGCAATGTGAGTGGATTGCCCGGCCGCATGTCTCCTACGCACCCCAGGACGGCGCAGATAGCCCCCCCCAAACACTGGGTCTGCTTGGTCCGGCAACCTCCCCCCCCCCACACACACCTCTCCATGCACTCGTTATAAGATAAAGGAATTTATGGTACTTATCTGAAGAGTAGGAACCAAATCCATCAGAATGGACAAGTATAGCAAGCAGATCAAACTCAAGCGGGCTGGACCATTTTTTTAAATGAACAGTCCTGATCCGCTCAGTTAAAAGCGTCTGTCGTAAAAGGTCAGAGGTCATTCCCAGCATCCCACGGTGCCCCAGGGGCATTAGACTCTACTGCGTGCCCACAGCCAGGTGAAACCCAGCGCAGACGAAGGACCCGGATCCGACGGCTCCCACCAGAGCCCAGAGATCACAGGCATGCGATTAGAGAGCGGGATCTTCGGCAGGAACCCCTCCCCACTCTCCGGGGGACATAAATAAAGATGCTTCCCTGCAGGGCATGCTATTGAACTTGGCTGTTGACAATACCTCAGAAGTGGTCGGATCCGGCACGAAATCCCTCCTGCCCTCAAGAAAAGGGACCACGTCCTTTAAAGGCAGCTAAATCAGACCAGAGGGCTCTGCTCCAGCAGCCCGTCGATGGCAGTGGTTCAGGCGGCGGTCCAGACCCCTTTCAGGCGAAACCCACTGATGTTGCAGAGTTATTAATTTCCCCCGTGAAATAAGAGGACGCCGGGCCAAGAGACAGGGACATGGGCGCCTTTCAGAAGATGCCAGGCGGGAGTCATCTTTCATCCACCAGCGATGGGGCCAGATGACAGGGCCCTCACATGGGTACCCAGGCTGCCTGCGGGGCTGACCAACAAAGAGCCAGGCGGAGGATGCTGACGTGAGGGATCGCCTTTTATTAGCCGGTAAACAACTCTGTTTTTAGTTGTTTTTGTTTTCCGGGGAAGGCGTGCATGTGGCGCCTCGAGCACGCTAGCGGTCCTCCGCGCCGCCCCAGGGCTCGTGGCGGATCCCCGGGCCTCGCGGGCCGCTGCCGGGTCAGCGCCACCCACACCTGTGATTCGCCACCGCTGTGGGCCTGCTCGTCAGCCCTGGGTCAGCTCCTTCCCATGACACCCCAGGAAAGTGTTCGGTCAAAGGAGCCCCTTCAGACTCCCCCGCTCCTCCTCCTCCCCCCCCCCAGCGCTGCGGGGACCCCTCAGCCAGAGCGGAAAGACAAACTTCACACAGGAAGCGAAAAATGTTTTTTTTTTTTTTTTTTTTTTTAACCATTTCCTCAAGCAACGTCGGCCGTCAGAATCACCTCTGGCGGCAGGTCAGCCATAGGGGCCCTAGACGGGGGGGGGGAGAATGGAAGGGGCGGCTAAAAGTGTCGAGCGGAGCAGGGCGGGCGAGAGAGCTGCCCACTGAGAAAACAAAGCTCTGAGCCGGGCCAGGGGGCGCTGGTCCGGCTGGCCGCAGCCCGTCTGCTTGCCGGCCGTGTTGCCAAGCGGCCCAGCACCCTGAATAACTCCACAAACACCACAGACCTCGGGCTCCTGTCGCCACCCCCACCCCCGTAAAACCCCCTCCCATCCTTTTGACTCCACACTCCCTACCCCTCTGGCCTTCTCTTGCCCCTCTAACCCCCACCCCATGCCCCCAGTACTCCATCTTTGGTCAGGCTCTCATTCCGGAGGGACGCAGGGCGCGCTGTGCCACTCTGAACTCTGCTAACGCCACAGCCTGGTTCCCATGCCTAACTGCACCATGCCTGGGCACCGTATCACCTGCACCGGACCTACAGGGGCAGAGAGGAAACACACAAGGCTGTGTGGGGATCACTGCTCAGGGATTGGCCTTCTGCTCACCTCTGTCTGCCGCATGCTCTGCCCCGCGGGTGTCAACGCATGTGCTGCACGGCTGCTGTTATTTGCGTGTGGCTGCTCAGCCTGTGTTCTTATCCTGTTTTTTGGTTCATCAGTGCTGAGCCCATTCGGGGAAAGAACCTCGGGTAGAGTTACCTTTAATCAATACGCCCCCTGCTGCTCGAAAAGCTCATTAGGGCCTTCGCGAGCCCCCTCCTTCCCTATATTCCGACTTCGAACCCAAGCTCCATGTATCCAAGCAAGCCCTTACACCAGAATTCTTGGCTTTTTCCGAAAATGCGTCCGTGACAGCGCCTCCTAGTGGCAAAATGGACTCCAGCTGCAAAAGGAAGAAAGGAAGGGGTAAAAAAGAGGAGTGGATGAAACAAGGGGGATGAAAGGCGGCACACACATGTTGCGTGGTGCCTTTCCCTCACCCTTCCGCTGTCTCCCAGCCCCCCCCCCCCCCACCAGCCTGTTTTTCTCACCACAGACGCGGTCGCCGTGGCGATGTTCCGCCGCTCAGAATGGATTCGCCAGCAAAAATACTTTGTCATTATATTTATGTTTTACTACAGCACGGCTGGCCCTTTAAATAGGCTGTGACAGCGCCATTAAACGGCACATTTCCACACGCCATCATGCAGACGTCCGGCAGAGACCATCCCTAATCCGGGGGGGGGGCACCTGTCAGAGAGAGGCAGGTGAGAGGGAGGGAGAGCCAGTGATTGTGGGAAAGAAAATCAGAAAGAAAAGTTTGGGATACAAAGTGTCCAACAACATATCACATGGAAGGTGTGAGATGTTCCATCCATCCAGGACGGCGAGGTATATGCATCTTCTTTTAGATAAGCATTTAACTATATTTACTTCCTTTAGCATTTTACAGGCTGCTTAATTCCTGAAGGTTCGATGGGCTACCCAGACAGCAGCGACTGATGCTTCACCTGTCCCCTGTGGAGAGGTCACCCTGGGGCAGTCGCAGGCCGAAAGGCATGTGTGTATTTTACCTCCGTTGCTCGCTGATGGCGGTCTGGCGAGCCACCAGGAACCTGCCGCTTAGTGGGAATTAGATGGGGTGGAGGTGGGATGCTGTAAACAGTCGACCCACAACCAGAATGGTCTATACGCATTTTTATGTCCTCTGCCTGGGTTTCATTAGAAGCTGAGGGAGGGTCTAAAAAGTTCACTCCCTAAACTGAGTCCAGCACCCATTCAGTTAAAAAACGGGCAACCCAAGGCAAGAACGCACCTCCAGGGGAAAGATTCAGACAGATCCATGACCGAATGCTATGTACAGGACAACAGAAAGGTGAGGATGTTCTCAAAAGTGAGTCAACGCTTATGCTGCTTTTTGATTTGAGTCAATGATCCCTTACCTGTAAATGAAGGAGGGGTCTAAAACACAGAAGGTGGTAGTGGAGGCGACAGGGAGGGTGACATCAAAGGGCCATTCTGTCCTTCCCGTCACCAGGATCATAACCCTCACTTCCTCTTTCTCTTTCTTTCTCTCTCTCTGGCCCAAAGCTCCAGCTTGGGACGGGTGAGGAGACAGTATCACACAATAAGGAGCAAAGTATAGAAAGAAAGAGAGGGAGAGAGAGAGAGAGGCAGAGCGAGAGAGAGAGAGAGAGAAGGAGCCACGCGCTCGCGCTCCACTTACTCCATCTGTTCGCATTGTTGTCGGGTGATTCCCTGTGGGACCGCACGCTCAACCGGACCGGGCGGCACTCTGGTGCCGCTTCAAAGGCAGCAGGCCCAGCCGCAGCCCTAATTAGAGGGTCCGACTCGGAGCTGGGGACAGGGCGACTGGAAACTGCGTGCAAGTGGCAGGAGGGAGAGGGGAGACGGCCCTCGACTCTACGCCGCCCCTCCTGTGCGTTTTCCTGCCGCGCCTGCTGGAGGTGCGCTCCTTTGGCCCGGTTTGCGGGCAGTAAACCACACAGGAGCTCTGTTTGTGGGGCGTTTCGGGGAGACGGGCACTCTGGGGACTCTGGACAAAGGCAAGCAGCCTTAGTGAACATAAGAGACCACTGACCAGCTACGGGAGACTGGATTCAATATCAAGTTTGTGTCATTCCCATGACAGGCAACAAACAGCTTTTTTAAGGTCACAGGTACATCGTGGACTGTCAGGAGAAATGATTTTAATACAAGAATGCAGTGAAAATACAGTGAATAGCAGCATGCATGCTGATAAAAAGCATCTTGGGGTATCTGAGGAGGCTACAAGAGGCTTGATGGTTCTTCTCGCAGGTCCATTGGGCTGGGCATAGCCCACTCTGTGGCCCACATCCAAACCCAAAACAGATTCATAATCTGCTCTTATTCAAAGCTACTGGCAAAGTGTCCCTGTTAACACAGGTTGATGTTTGACCGAAGCGATTCGGGTCACAGGTACATCACCGAAGCGTAGGACAGCGAGGCGCTTTCCGGGATGCGTCCGTGTCCTTAATCGTTATGCCACCTGCCGCCCCGGAACATGTTTAAACATTCCCAGAGGGGTTGGCGTTCGGTGCCACTTCCTGTAATGAAGAGCAAAAATTCAAAAAAAGTGCAAAAGAAAAATGTGAACCAAAGCTGTAAAATGTCCTTGTTTTTGCCACTGGCAGGCAAACGGTCAGCTGGGCACGGGGGTGGCAGCCCCCACCCACATGTGTTTGGGGTTTTTTTATGGCATTTCTTATTATGATGAAATCCCCCCTGCTTTGTGCACGCTCCGTTCCGCTCTCCATTCAGCGGGAAACCAAACAGGGACCAAGCCGGAAAAACAGCTCATGTTTTCTTTCGGACGGGACTGGGGGGGCGGGGGTGGGGGGGGGGGGGGCGCTGTGGGGCTCCAGACATCCTAAG